>LTAE01018849.1:0-14254 GCA_001647135.1 Pontederia paniculata
GGGAAGGAACTTTGGCAAAACACTGAGCGAGTGCTTTGAGTGATAGAAAGCCTTAGTTCCCCTTCTGTGATTCGAGTGAAGAATCTAGGATAGAAGGGACCAAGAGTTCTTGAGAGATTTGTAAGAGGTTGTCTCCTTGTCCTCGTGCAAGAAAGGAAAAGTTGTAAGGGAGCCTTCGCCCTTGAAGAAGGAATTAGTGATCTTCGGAGATCTCAAGTGCGAGAAGACCGGAGTGGGGACGTAGGCCTGGAGTTCGACTGAACCTTGTCAACAAACCCTGTGTTTGTGTGCTTGTTTGTTTTCCTTCACTCTTTAACTTTTAACTGTTATGCTTTTGAACTTATATGCTTCCGCTAAACATACTCGTACAAATCTAGCATAATATAAGTGGCTAAAATTTTATATACCAATTCACCCCGCCTCTTGGTGCCATCCAGATCCTACATCGAAGACCAAAGCGAAGGAGACCAATACGAAGGGCAAATCTAAGAAGATTAATCTTGAAGATTTGGCGTCGCAGCAGGAGAAGGCGCACTCGATGATCTTGCTGTGTTTGGCGAATGAGGTGATAATTAAGGTCGTCGATGAAGAAACGACGACATGTCTATGATTGAAACTTGAGAGTTTGTATATGACGAAGTTCCTCACCAACAAGTTTCTATTGAACCAACATTTGTTCATCCTCCCCATGCAAGAATACTCCTTTGAAGGAACATCTTGATCAATTGAATACTATATTGATGGAGTTGCGAAATAATGATCTGAAGATTGATGATGAAGATGTTGCCCTACGTTTGTTAGTTTCTCTCCCTCCTTCATTTGAGAATTTTTTCAATCTATGATCGTCGGGAGAGACACTATAAGTCTAGAAGAAATAAGATCAAGTTTATATACTCATGAACTTCGGCATAGGGCTTCTGGTAATTCTGTAGAGACTCAGGCCGCAGGGTTGATTTCGACTGCGGAGAAGGGACAACCTCGAAGAAGGGCAAGTCAAAGCCGAAGTACAAGAAACCAAATCCGAGAGACATCTACAACTATTGTAAGAAACCAGGCCACTGGAAGAATGATTGCCCTAAGAAAAAAAATATAACAGTTGCTGCGATTGTACATCAGGGCAAAGACTCGGAAGATGATTTAGTTTTTGCTGCAACTGACCAGAGATATCTAGAGGAAGGTTGGATTCTTGATTCGGGGTGTTCCTATCATATGACTCCGAACAAGGAGTGGTTTTCAACTTATTAAGAGTTTCAAGGCAAAGACTCGGAAGATGATTTGGTTCTTGCTGCAACTGACCAGAGATGTCTAGAGGAAGATTGGATTCTTGATTCGGGGTGCTCCTATCATATGACTCCGAACAAGGAGTGGTTTTTAACTTATCAAGAGTTTGATGGCGGAAACGTCAACATGGGCAATGATGCGTCTTGCAAGATTGATGGAATCAGCTCTATTCAGATTAAAACCCATGACAACAAGATGAGGATACTAACAGATGTTCGTCATGTTTCACAATTAAAGAAGAAACTAATATCATTAGGAGTCTTGGACTCTAAAGGATGTCAGATCAATGCTGCTGGAGGTGTTCTCACTGTCATAAATGGTGATACTGTTGTCATGAAGGGAGTCGTCCAGAAAACCTTGTACATACTACAAGGCAAAAGAGTATCTGGGTTGCTACGGTGGCTAGTTCATCAGATTCAGGTGTCAAAGTTGTGACATATACGGCTTGGACAAATGAGTCAGAATGGGAAGAATATTCTCAGCAAGCGAGATCTTCTGGGAGGTCAGAAAATTTTTGAAATCAGTTTCTGCAAGCACTGCATTTTCGGCAAGCTACGCCGACTTCAGTTTGGCAAGCCAATGCATAGAACGAAGGCAACACTTGACTACATCCATGCTGATTGTTTGGGTCCCTCTCGTGTTTCATCCTTAGGAGGTGCTAGATACTTTCTTTTTGTGATTGATGACTACTCAAGGATGACCTGGGTATTTCTAATGAAACACAAGAGTTAGGCCTTCAATGCCTTTAAGCAGTGGAAAATTCTTGTGGAGAATCAAACATCAAAGAAGGTGAAGCGTCTTCATACTGCAATGGTCTGGAGTTCTGTTCATCTAAATTTAATCAGATGAAGGCATTGTTAGGCATCATACCATCAGACACACTCCACAGTAGAACAGTGTGGCAGAACGCATGAATAGAACACTTCTGGAGAGAAAAAGGTGCATTCTCTCTAATGCTGGCCTGAGTAGGGAATTTTGGGATGAGGTTGTTAACAAGGCCTGCTACTTGGTGAGCGACGACTGCAATTGATCTTAAAACTCCTATTGAGGTATGGTCTGGAAATCCTGCAGATTATACTAACTTAAAAGTTTTTGGTTGTCCTGCATATTATCATGTTACCGAACGAAAACTAGAACCAAGGGTCAAAGAAGGAGTATTCATGGTATATGGAGCATGAGTGAAAGGCTACATAATATGGTCTCCTACAGAGCACAAAGTAATCCACAGTAGAAATGTAACCTTTGATGAGGTTTTAATGCTTCAACCGAAGGTGGTGATTGTTGATGCAGTACCTGAGAGTGTCAACAAACATGTGGAGTTTGAGGTGGCTCAATTTGATGATGATACAGGAGGACAACACCAAGTTGATCAACTAGAGCTAGATGAACCTGAAGAGCAAGCAGAAGAGGAGTCTATTGTTGTTGGACGTCCTCCAGATAGGTGGGTCCTCCTAAGCGATATGACTTTGTGGATATGGTTGTTTATGCATTGCAGGTGGCTGAAGAGGTGGAGTCCCTAGAGCCATCAAACTACAAAGACGCCATCTCATGTGCAGAATAAGAACAGTGGATCGCTGCTATGGGTAAGGAGATGGAATCTCTTCACAAGAATCAAACATGGGAGTTGGTCAAGTTGCCAAAAGGCAGAAAGCTTATAGGCTACAAGTGGGTCTTCAAGAAGAAACTTGGAATTTCTGAAGTTGAAGGCACAAGATATAAGGCACGCCTAGTTGCTAAAGGCTATAGTCAGAAAGAGGGAGTGGACTATAATGATATTTTCTCACCAGTTGTCAGACACACTTGCATTAGGGTGCTGCTTGCCCTTGCCTTCCTACATGGAGAACTCGAAGAAGACGTTCTGATGAGTCAACCAGAAGGGTTCTCTATCCCTGGAAAGGAAGACCAAGTTTCCAGGTTGAAGAAGTCTTTATATGGGCTGAAATAGTCTCCACGGTAATGATACAAAATATTTGATACATTTATGATCAGTAAGGGATTCAACAGAAGTCCCTATGATTGTTGTGTGTATCACAAGAAGGTGAAGAATGTCTCCAATATTTTTCTGCTTTTGTATGTTGATGATATGCTCATTGCTGCTAGGTACATATCAGATGTTTAGGATTTGAAGAAACTCCTCAGCTCAGAGTTTGACATGAAGGATCTGGGTGCAGCTCGGAAAATTTTGGGGTTAGAGATAGTCAGGGAACTCATAAAGGGTAAACTTTTCTTATCTCAGAAAATCTATATTCAGAAAATTTTATCAAGATTTGGTATGATTTCAGCAAAGTCCCTCAGCACTCCATCAGCTTCAAATTTGGACCTTTCCACGAGCTTCACACCACAATATGATGCCGAGAAGGAGTACATGTCTCGTGTTCCTTATGCTAGTGCAGTATATGCTATGGTGTGCACGAGACCTGACATTGCACATGTAGTTAGTGTTGTCAGTAGGTTCATGAGCAACCCAGGAAAAGAACATTGGCAAACAGTGAAGCGTATTTTTCGGTATCTGAGAGGAACATCTGATATTGGTATCATATATGGAAATGATATAGAGTGTTTGGTTCTGGTTTTCCTAACTCTGATTATGCTGCAGATGTGGATGAAAGAAGATCAATGACAGGTTATGTCTTCACTTTTGGACAATTATGTTATTAGTTGGAAGGCCACTCTACTGTCTTTTGTTACTCTATCTACTACTGAGGCATAATACATGACATTGACAGAAGCTGCAAAGGAAGAAATCTGGTTAAAAGGCTTAGTTGGAGATCTTGGACTATATCAGGATCAGGCTATAGTGCATTGTATTAGCCTGAGTGCAATCTGCCTAGCCAAGGATCAAGTACATCATGAGAGGACCAAACACATTGATGTCATATCAGTTCATTCGTACTGAGAAGAGGATCAAGGAGAAGAAGGTCGGCACAACATATAATCCAGCTGACATGTTCACCAAGTTAATTCCTCACAGCAAGTTTCAACATTGCTTGGACTTACTAAACATAAACAATTGGCAGTAGCCCCAAGGCGGGGTTGACAACGATAGAGCATGACAGATTTATATTATGAAGATGATTCATGTCAAGGTAGAATTTTGTTGATAATGCCTTGAATCTTAACCCAGTGAAAACCCATATGATCCCTGCGCATCACAGCCCCTCGAATAATTGGTGCGACGAAGCCGCCCATCCCATACGGGGGTCTCACTAGAGTTTGGGTAATTCTGAATCTTGTATCATCTATTGTTTTTCCACATCAAAGAAACAAACTCTAGCCACCGCCCAAGGATGTAGCCCATATGGGGAACCTCGTAAATCTGTGTCTTCTCTGTGTGTGATTTTCTCCCTCTCTCGCCAATTTTTGTAACATAACTAAGATATTCCTACTTACAATCAAGGTCATAAAGACGTGTTTTCTAATCATGATCTCAAGTTAGAGATCAAAATTGTATAATTTGTTCAACATCAGTTGCTAGATCATGAGATAATAGGATCGAATTATCTTATTGATATCACATTTAATTGATTAAAAGTGAAAGAAAGGAAGATGCATAGAATGATATCATCGTCAAAAGATAACCTACGTCCAATGCATAGTTTTCCTCTCCCTATATAGTGTGATTTATATAATTATTGTCATAAGATGCATCATGGATATGTTATAAGACAGAGTGCATACCATTTTAATTAAAGCTAAGTTTCAGTTTATTTAAGTTCCTAAAAAAAAGCATATGTACTTGTAGTAAAAGATTACTCGCACCTATAAATATATGTTGCTTCAAAGATCAGAATCATTTCTTTTTCTTTCATTATTATTATTATTTCTTTTTTGTTGGCATTAAAGTAGAACCCTTAAAAAAGTATAAAATTCAGGTCCATCCAGGGCATCATGGTCAGCTCATCCTTTCGGGAGTAAAAAATTAATTGCTTCAAAGCGGCCTTCCTTGTTGTTATTAAGCAAAAGATGCTCTCTACGCATCTATATATGCATGCACCCCGGGGTCCTCGTCCTCCTCCTCTCATCATGGTCTCAATCCCTCTACTCCATACTCAGACACACATCATAACTTCTGCAGCCTCTCAGTCCACCACGTACGTGTGCACACTTCCATCAATCCATGTCGGCCATGGACGCCATGAACGATAACTTCTCGTACGACTGAGCACTGAACAAGCCCCTCGTGGACTTCCTCAACGACAACCGCCGCTCCTTCGAAATGTTGGACGACACCTCCTTCATCGAGATCCACCCTCACTTCCTGATGCATGTATTTTACAACATATTTTAGGACCTACATTAGGCATAATTTTGAGTCATTTTCACATTGCATGCATTTATTTTCTACTTTATTTGATTCAATTCTTCGAAGTCCGAGATCTACTATTGTTTGGTGTATTTTGTAGGAAATCACATGGAAAGGTGGAAAAAGGATAAAAATCAACTGAATATTACAAATGGACGTGCTCGTGAGGAAGAAATCAATACTCTACAGCCATCACGGGTCGTGACCAGAGATTATGGGCCGTGATGCATCAACATTAGCAGCAGCAGTTTAGCAAGCCAGATTCGTTACGGGCCGTAATGATTCATAACGGGCCGTAATGATTCACAACGGGCCGTGAAGAAGGTATAAAAGCAGCAATTCAGCCGTCACGAGCCATTACACGTCATCACGGCAACTCTAGAAGCCAATTCAACTTCGACAACATAAGTTACGGGCCGTTATGAAATATAACGGGCCGTAATAAAGGAGGTCACGAGCGCAATGATAAGTTACGATCCTTGCCAAAGCTCCAAACCCAGAAATCCAACCCGTTACGGGCCGTTACTAGGTGTTACGGGACATTACTAAGTATATCATGAGGCGTTAGGTGATGTTACGACGTATGCCGAAGCAATGCCGAAGCTACAGCGAGATGTTACGGGCCATGATGATCCATTACGGGTCGTAAGTATGAAAATCACCTCGGGAGAAACCGGCTTGTGCACGACTTACGGGCCGTTACATTCCATTATGGGCTATGAAGGATGCAGACTAGAGGAAGAATCATATATTTATGAGCCCGACATTCTGTCATGGGCCGTGATGAAGTTGCGCAGATTTGTTTATTCGGGATTCCGAGATTATTAGATGGCCAGGAAGTTTGGGATCTGATTGGAGACTTTGAAGATTGGATTCTATCTTATTTTTGAGGATTTGGTTAACTTTTAGTGGACTCTCATCATCACCGTTGATGGAGGAGCAGATTTGATCCAAGGGTTCATGTGTAATGCTGATCTAACTCTTAAGAAACCCTAGGTATAAAAGAATTTCAGTTGCATCTAGAGAGAGGATATTTTGGACGTTTTGGAATCTTGGAGGGGCAGAACTCGATCATATTTCCAGATTCTATCTAGAGATCTAGAGGAGGACGAAGGCTGGGAATTGATTCAACCCTTGGAGAAGAGAAGACGAAGGTTAGAGGCTGCTGGATTGAAGGAACGAACGGTGCATTCGCTGGAAGGATGTTCGACTTCATCCTTTGTAGTTTCTTATAATTCTTATTATCTGAACTTCTTATTTTGTTTATTTATGAATGATTTTATTAGTGAGTACTTCATTTTAGATAGTTTGTGAACCCTAATATTGATTGGATGATTTTATAAATTGTTCCTTTTGAATATGCGATGTGTTCTTAATGTTGTTTTTCCTCTGAGATGATCTTGAATATCTTTTATTAATTGCTTAGTGTAGAAGAGTTTTATGATCTGATTTGTAGGGAGGATTGATCTAGAAATATAAGTCTTACCATTGCATATCTCAGCTTGAATACTTGTTTAAGATTTAGGTTGTGTGGCCTATTGGTGAGTCTTGTTTAAGCAATCAATAGTTTAGGTTTGCAGAACAATNGAACAAACCCCTGCCTTCTCCATATCTTGAAGTCACCTAGTCAATTGTCACATCTATTCTTTTTCTAATTGTTCTCTTTAGTTTCTGTTCTAAAAATTTAAACAACATTTATTAAACTGATTCTCCCAATTCACCTTAGAATTAATTAAGATAAAACAACAATCCTCGTGGGTTCAACATCCTTCTCATCTTCTATATTACTTGTGCGCGATCAATATACTTGCTGGCTTTCTTTTGCACTGCTAGATTTTACGCATCACTTCCTCTCCAGGAGATGGACGATCGCCGCCGTCGACGACTTCGACTTCGACGTCCCCCACTCGTCCTCCTCGCGGCTGGTCCTCGTAGATCATATCTTCTCCGACGGGTACCTCGTGCCGTGCCCTGTGTCTGGTAAGCTGGAGAAGGCGCACGACGCGGTGGCGTCAGGCTCTCTGAGCTCAACGCCGCGCGAGGACTACTTCCTCGTGCGCATCTCATTGAAATCTTTGCTCGGCTGAAGCAGCCAGTGTCAGCCGACGAGCAGCTGCTTCAACTCAGCTGATTATCCGAGGAGGAGCGCGTCCTCGGACTCTTCTCCTGTCTTCCACTCGGCGTGTAGCACGCCGAGCTCATCGCTGTAGCGGCGAAGCCATGGAAAGGAGCTGAAGTCGCCTCTGATCGAATAATTACGCGAACGGTCATCGAACTTTCACGCATTCCCATTTCGGTCACTAAACTTCACTTTGTAATAGGACAGACATCAAACTTATAAAAAAAATTTATTCGTAGTCATTCTGATGGCTACCGCCAGTTTCTAGGTTACTGCGCTTATGTGGCATCCACAAGAATAATTTCTCTCTCTACCACATCGATTCATAATAGTATCTCTCTCTTATGTGGCAATGAATAATGTTTTCAATAAAATAATTTATCTTAATGGAAAAAATAAATTAATAGAAAAATAAAAAATTGAAGGAGTCCTCTCTCTGTCACTCTCACGCTCCCTCCCTCTCTCCCTCCCACCCTCCCTCTATCTCTCTATCTATGGAGGGGCAGCGGCCCCTCTCTTCTCCCTCGCCGGAGACGAAGGAGAAGATAGGAGGGGGCAACTGCTCCCTCTCTTCTCCCTCGCCGGAGACGAAGGAGAAGAGAGGAGGGGGCAGCTGCCCCCTCTTGGCTGCCACCTCTCTTCTCCCTTTCCGGAGATGAAGGAGAAGATAGGATGGGGCAGCTGCCCCCCTCTTCGCTGCCCCCTCTCTCCCTCACCAGAGACGAAGGAGAAGAGAGAGGGGGCAGCTGCCCCCACTCTGCGCTGCCTCCTCTCTTCTCCCTCGTCGGAGATGAAGGAGAAGATAGGAGGGGGAAGCTGCGCCCCCTTCTCTCTCTCTCTCCACGTATGCGAAGTTACCTAGAAACCGACAATAGCCGGTCATAATGACCGTGCGTGAAAAGTTTTTCAATTTGGATGATTGTCGCGCTACAAATTGAAATCTAATGACCGCAACGGGATAGAGGGTAAAGTTAGATGTCCGTTCACGTAATTTACCTCCTCTAGTCAATAATTACATAAAATCTCCAAGGAAGATATTGTAACATCTGGTAAAAAAAAATTTACCACTGCCTCATAACACAGTTGTAGGAGGGGCATTTGCTGCTTCTCTAGTTAATAAGTGAAGGGGTGTGTGCATATAAAAGGAGCACACCCCATTCAAGTTGGGGATCAGCCGAGAGGAAAAAAAGAGAGAGAAGAAAAAAATTGGAGAGGAAAAGAAAGAAAATACCGTCACCGTCTAGTTCATAAAAAAAGATTGTAAAAGAACGGTGAACTAATAAATCAATATATGTGGTAGGGATCCTTATTTATTAATTATTAAATTAATTAATATTGTTAATTTAGAATTTATATTAATACTGATTTATTGGATTGATAAAGAATGATTGTACTACGGATTGTTCGTAACGCATTTAAGAACTAATCGCAACTTAATAATTAATGAAAGAATTCTATGATATTGTTTATGTTTAATCATTAATAGTTATTGAATAATCATTGTAAATTGATAATTGATAATTGCTAATAATTATGTATTGATTATTTATTGATTATTATTAAATGATAAATAATTACTGCTAATTTCCTTATTGACATTGTTGATAACATAAGTTAGATATTTTTATAATAATCATGTTTATGATACAAAACTTTATACTTACCATATTCAACCTTCACGTCAAGAGCGTCGCCAAAGATTCATCATTCTCGATTACCTACATGGATCCAAAAATGTAGGATCGATCCATCCCAATTAGTTGTATGTGGTAGTCATGCTTATTTAAAGGCCTTATAATGGCCTTTAATGGTCACATTTATACAATTATATCAATAATCATTAGAATGGTAGATTGTCAGCTTACATAATTTGTTGTTCACAATGACCACAATCAACTAATCAATTCAATTAGCATAATTATCTTATATCAATAACAATAGAAATACCAATAGCAATAAGTTCATTACTTTAGCATGATACATCCTATGTGTCAATAAGACTCTATGTCAATAATCAATAACATGCCATATGAGTCTTCTAGTCTAAATATCATATATGTGTATTAACTCCCATTAGCATACTAAGATAATTGATAATATTACCATTTGATCTAATGAATAATCAATGTTCGATCTTTATCAATGTCAATAATGTTTTGAGCATCAATAAATACCCACAAGTACAAAATATTTCAATATTAATGACCAATGACTCATAATCAATCACAATTAATAAAATATATTTTTTACTTCATATTTCTATCTCATGATATGACATATTGGAAGCCCCTCATGTAACTTCCTAAATTCTCCCCAATAATCCATCTTGATATGTCATATGATATTATCAATACTCAATAATTCCACAAATAAATTAATATGTGTTCATTTATCAATGCATTGAAGATATTGGTCATATTGATGTCAATATAGTTGTCCAAGCCTGAGTAACTCTTAGTACCAGCAATACCCTACGTCTAAATCATATATACAAGTTTGGAAATATCTTAGAATCAGATCATCAACCAACAATATGATTAATGATTTGAAAAATCCTATAATGAGATCAACATCGTGTAATACAATTTATCGAGATGGCAATACAATATGGTCTTTAATAAATCATATACAATCACAATCAATACTAAACCTAAATATGGTTTTACATGCAATATCATTTCTAGGTGTGGTTAAATTAATTTTGCAATAAATACTAAAAGAACAATAATGATCAATTTAATATTTAACATAATATCATTCATTGAACAATATCTAATCATAAATCATGATTACTATTAAAAAATGTACATAACTTATAATTTCAATAATATCAATAAGGCAATTATTGACAATTAACATAATTTTACATTTAACAATAATCATTAATTATTAGCAAATAATAAATATGTATCAATTAGTAGTTAATAATTAATTATTAATAATTATTAGTTAAAAGTTAATGATCATAAATTACCAATAATAATTTTATAATTATTGACAATTTAACATTTATATATAATATATAATTATATAAATAATAATTAACAAGGTTTGATGATTCATGCATAATCTAACACATTTTAGCATATCATTTAAGTTATTTTCATATTTTTTTGTCATGTGCATGGATCATTTTAGGCTTTAATTTCATTTATTTCCTTTAGTCTATGAACCAATCCATTCTAGTATTACTTTGCAGATTTTTGGACACTAGAAGGCAGCGAGGGAGATGGAAGAGGTTTAACTAAGAGTTGCAGAAATTTTCCTCTAACATGGGACGTGAAAACTCTAATGCTTCCGTGACAAGGAGGCATCTTTAAGCGCTTCAACAACGATGAAGCGAGCACGGACGCATCACAGAGGTGAATGATTCAACATTGCCACATGGCACAGACACACCGTTGATGCGAAACTCGCTTTTCAGCAATCATCAATCAAATTCAAACTACGACATTGTTGATGCGCCTACTATTTATATTTTACATAGGTTGTGATAGGTTTGGCACGACACATGACATACATTTTGAAAAGAAATTCAAATACCATCTACATGATCATGTCCATGCCAATGTTAAGATTCGATAAAAAATAATGTTGATGCAGCCACAATGACCCGTCAAGGCCGCAACAATTTGAAGAATTTTTTGCTACTATTTAAACTTTGCCAACAATTGACTTTTAGTGGGCATGAAAGATGTTGATTTTTATGCTAATTTCTTCGTTCGGCTCAAGCCAATGAAGTTCAAATCACACCAAACTCCAGGGAGACTCATCTAAGACAATTTTAGTTAGATTTGCACAACCCTATTTTGTTTGGACACGACTCATTTTGTTTGGTCTGTTACATCATAACCACCTTAAAATTAAATTCGTCCTCGAATTTAGCTCCAATATCAACTTATTCTGGTTTTCATGAGGGGATAGCATCCTTAGGAATAGTGTCAATTCTAAACCATAATATAGAATGGACAAGGTTCATGGTCGTACCTAGGGAATCATAAATATGTGGCTCGGGTTCTTATTCGGGTTCAGCCCTCATGTTTGTATACTCGGCCCTGCGCCAATCTTGGATGACCACCTGGACCTCGTGCATCCATATCCCATTTCTATTCTAGAAAGTCTTTCACAAAATGTCCATGCTTCCCACAGTTGAGATAGGAATCACTCTTGCATCGGCATTGTTCGATATGAAACCTCTAGCAGTGCAGACATGGGTTAGTGTCCTACAATCGCAGTTGCTAGGGTTGGGCATTTCAAGGTTCATAGGGCCTTGGGCGGTCATCCCGATGGTGCTCTCTCCTATCAAGGGCCCTGTCCTATCTTCTATCATCCCCTCTAACTCTATTCCGAGTTGGTTGGTGAAGTAGAGCTTTCACCTTTCGAGTCTTCATCCATACCTCGTGCTCCCATTCTGACTTTGATGTTAGCTCGGAGGCTTCTTATAGGGTCTTGTAGTTTCTACCCATGACCTTGGCCCTCGGCCCGTGAGTAAAGTCCATTGAAAAGCCACTTGGTCTTGAATTTCTCATTCTTGTCTAGGATGCAATACTTCTCAAGTCTTAAGAATTTGATTCAGGTATTGTTCCACTGTCCTGCCCTCTTTTGCTTCAGTTGCAGAAGCTCCTCCTTCATTCGGTCCTTCTAGTACTGGGTAGGTAGCGTGCCTAAAAAACTTCCTTGAAGTCCTTCCTTGAAGTGATCTTGGTGGCTTTCCACCAGTTATGGGCATCACCCATGAGTCGATTTATGGTGAAGGTGATCTTTCACTCCTCAACGCACTACATCTCTATGAAGACCTCTTCTATCTTCTCTATCCATTTTTCACCTTGCTCAAAGTCTTTAGTTCTCTAAAACTCAGGAGGGTGATGTTTTAGGAATATTTCAATAGTGTCCTTTGATTCATCTTGTTGGTGCTCCCTTTGAGTTTCTCTCATTAGACTATTCAGGAACTCATTGCAATCCTCAGGTGATGGTATAGAAATCTCCTCGGTGTGGTTTGAGGTTGAGCATTCTAAGGGAGGATTAGCTCGCCTAACAATGGAACGTCATGAAAGCATCTACAAATATGCAATTTCCAATTAGAAACGAAGCATATACTATAACTAACCCATACCTGATGGTGCAATGATGTTCATGATGCTTGCACATGGAGCTCTATCTTTCTAAGGACAACTAAGAAGTGCCTCTCATTAGGCTTTAATACCTAACTTTGACACCACCAAAATCACACCTCACACTTACCAAAATGTGCTCTCAAGGAAGCTACGATCTTATATCTTTGACTTTACTTTGATCAATGTCTAGGTCAACACCAATGACACATCATATGAGACTAACAATTTAAACTAAAACATTTTTCAAACTAAAGAAAATAAAAGTTTGTTACATCAATTCCAGTAAAAGACTAAATATTAAATTCAAAAAGACCAATCAAAAATTAAAGTTTACCTTTCTCCATTACATGACTCTCATTACTCGACCAGGACCCTATTTCATGTGCAGAGCAAACCATCACGAGTACCATCATCATCACCACCATCAACTCCTACTAAGCATTTGCATTACCTGCAAAATTGAATTCGCAGGGGAGAAATATCCTGTGAGTTGTGATGCCAAGTATATAAAGATTAAAAATAAAATCCTCAATATGCAAAACAATATAACTTGACAATTAGCAATTAAGGAGGAACCAATAGGACAATTCATTACTTCAATTATCTCAATTTTCACATTGACCTATGACATTATCTTTCAACATATTTAACTATTGATCGCAATAATATCATTTGTTTCTCATCCTAGGATGCACGTATCTTTCTCATTCAATATATTAAAGCCATCCCTTTTATTATTCTTCTATTTATCTTATCTTAAGTGAAATCAATCATTACAATCAATCGTGAGTCTTATCAATGTATTGAAGGTTTAGATTGTCACAGATTCCAATATGCTTAGTTAGGCCACGGGGTCCCTTTCTGACCCAATTAGATCCCCATGTTTGAGATCCTTGTTAACAATAGGCTTACTCCCTCAATTCACCGGGTGTCCTCCACTTCATACATAAATTCAATCACAATCATGATGGCTTTTAAATCCTATCATTACTTGATCTAGGTTTTCATTTGAGGTCACCAAAACCTACTCATCAAAGTATTTTCAATCAATCATTACAAATAAATCACATAAAAATAAGGTGAAAATCAAGTGCTAGAATGTTTCTAGGAGATAACTTGGCTCACGTCTGATGTGAGGATTATGATACTATGGGTTTGTGTAATGAATTTTGTGTATGGATGTGTGTGTGTGAGGTATGATAATCAAGTTTTAACCCTTTTGCTTCCTCAAATATGCAAGTGCACAGGTCGAGTAGCCAACTCGGGTATCGTATCCACAGTGAACTAACTAAGAAAAAGGCTAAAATGAACAGGAAACTAGAATTAACAATAAAATGAAAACTAAAAGATAAGAGTTTCTGGTTTTAACTACAAATTTCAGAAAAAGATCCTAGCAGGGAATAACAAATGTTTTTAGTATTTTGGTTTAAAGACAAG
>LTAE01019325.1:0-11105 GCA_001647135.1 Pontederia paniculata
AAAGTTATAATAATCAAACTGAAAATATTTTGCAAAGATTGATTTAATATTAATCACAAAACATATTAATTATAAATTAATTTAAAATAAACGGCCAGGATTTTAGCATAAAAAAAATCCAATGGTGTAGATCTGATCAGATGTATTAGTTTCTACACTTTTGATCCAACGGTTCAAGTTAAAACATGTAATATCAACGGTTTAGATCTAAAGAGAGTTATAACGGTCCAGATCTAATCAGATAAATCCTACGGTTGAGGGCAGAGGAGCGCGCGAGTGTGGTGTGCGTCGAAAGCGTCGGAAACGTCGTGAAATCGATGCGCCGGCGCTCTGATACCAATGAACGATAGAGAGAGGAACTCAGGGGTTGAGTGAGAATAGGTTGGGGACTCGCAGCACACGCTCATGTCCATGAATCGGCCGCTGCCGCGTAGCACTCCGCCCCCAATACCGCGGCCGTGAACGGCGCTCTGAGGCGCGATCGAGCGATGGCTGTCCGCTGCGCTCGTTTCCTCATCTGGACGATACCATATCAACGCGCGATCCGTGCGTTATATGCCACGATGCCGCTCGCGTCTCAACGGACCGAGAGCGCAATCGTCGTCGTCCCACGCGACTCCTCGTTCGCGTCACGGTCGTGATCCGTGTGATCATGGCACGTCTGTCAATCTCACGCCCGTGATCACCTTGATCACGGCTCCTTATGACCAACACGGTCGTGATGACTCATCACGGTCCGTGACGACGCTGGTCACCTTACAACAAGTGCATGCTAGTACTACGCAGAGTGAAAGGAGATGACATTTTTCATCTTTTATTATTTTATTGTTATTTTTATAGTATATAATTAATAAACGATACAATAGTCAAAGAATGAGGATATTATATTCTTCTGTTTATGGCAAGCGCCAGGAAAAAAAATATTAACGAAAAATATTGATTATTAGTAAAAAGTTGATTGTTACACATGTCCGCACACGTTCGTATTCTCCAAAATTTACATAGGTAAAATTGAAGTTTGTTTTATTTTGACATGCATATTTTGCCAAAAAAAAATTCGATTAGAGATATAAAAAGTTTTATGAGAGAAAAATATATCAATTTTTTAAGGTTATTCTTTTGATAATTTTTTTATTGATCAATATGTTTTATGCTACCAATTTTTCGAAAAAAAAACAAAAAAGCCAAAAATAGATGTCCTAATCCTACGTGTTTTTATATGTTTCACAAAATGGTTTTATGGCTTACTGTGTATGACTTGTACATGATCAGAGCCACATTTTTGCCACCAAGAGGGACGCAGTTTTTTCATAAACTAAGAATATGTTTGACTAACCTTATAAGTAGGTTAAAATTATTTATAAATAAATTTTAGAAAATCTTCATATTTGGTAACTAAAAAATTATACTTATAAGTTGTTAGGTAACTACTTATAAGTTGAAAAAAATAAGCAAGGTCTCCCTGCTTATTTTTAAAGTTATTGGCTTATTAGTTTTAACCAACTATATTACTCTTTTATCCTATTTTTAATATTATTATATAACTTTAAGAGTATATTAATCAATTTTTATTTTAACAAATATTACAACTACTTATTAATATTATCAGCACTTTTATCCAAACATATAACTATTTATATTTTAAAATAAGTATCAGTACTTAAAATACTTATCAGCATTAGTGTTTATCAAGTATTTTTTTATCAGCTAAGTCAAACGGGCCCTAAGTTACCAAAAATTATCTAAGTGCCTATTTAGTATTTACTCGTTTTTTAAATATGTCCCTCAATTTTTAATTTCTATGTAATTATTATTCAAGATTAGTTTGTCAATATTCAAGTCAAATCATTAGTTAAAACACTTTTTAATATATTATTGTGGCACCAAAAAATGAAAGGGGCAAAGTATAAGAATATTCAATTTTAATTTGTTTTCCATTTGTTATTTACTAATTTAAACTTACTGTACAAAAATTTGAGAGCTCCCACACCCCTCAACGACATAATCCAAATTCTTGTGGAAAAAGTTAACGTTTTTTTTTATTATTTGACAACATAGGATTTACGAAAAATAAATATTCTATGAATATCTTTAAAGAAAATTCATTAAATAATTAAAAATACTTTTTATAAGTTGAATGATGTAGCCTAGTAACACCAAATGATTTAATTGACTTTTGATTTGATAACTTTTGATATAGCAGAAATATTTTATAAAAATCCAAAAAAATGAAGGAGTAAAATTATAATTTAATTGTATGAAAAGAATTATGATTTTATTATGTGTCTATTTAAATTTTTGGAAATATGAATTAACAAATCAAGAGTCAGATATTAGAGAACCAGAGTGTGCAATATTCTAAAATATAAAATATGAAGCCAGATGATAATATTTTAACACAATTGGAATTAAACAACTTATTTTCTTGGCTAACAAACATAAATGAATACAATCCGAATTCAAATCTCGTGGAAATCTGCCTGGTCATCAAGGTTGCTTGGGCTCTCTCTGAGCCATGTAAATCGTTAGTAGTCAAATCCAATATATACATAATCAATAATAATTTTAATACATAATAAATAACAATTTTAATAAATCATTATTTTTTATTAATTTTAATATATACGTACATATATTAGTTTGCATATTTGACTTTAATTATGAAGCAATGTTACGTCTGTTTGTCGATTGCTCAACGTAGAAAACGTAGACCAGAAGAACCTTCGGGCAATGAAGACGTCAACATTAACTAATCCACATACGATCTGTCTTGCTTTCATCATCAATGTAACGATCTCTTTGGTTTTAATGCTTTTTTTCTTTTGTATTTTACTTTTGTTAAACATAAATGATGTGATGTTTGATTGATGATTTAGGCTCGGAAAATAAATTCTAAAAAAAAGAAATTTTAGGAAGGTATGTCATTTTCATTTGTAGATAATTTTAAATATAAGAGAAAAGTTGTCTAGGAATCATAAAAATGTTAAATTAGTGAGAGAAAATTATTTTTCAAAGGTATTTTCTATATTTGTAACATATTTTTTTTATCAGCAGGAAATTAATATTGGATTCAATTGAGTTTTTTTATGATTACTAAACATTAAAAAAATTAAAAAATCTCATAAGAAATAGTTTCACCAAAACAAACCGTTCCTAAAAAGATATTTCATTAAGAAAAAAACTGGGATCAAAGTGATACATATCGGATGATTTTGAATGTATAAAAGAGTATTCTTTTTTATAATGTTTTCAATTAAAAAAGTTTATCGGACTTTTGTATTTTATATCTGTGCCCTATATTTTCATAAACTTTATATTTATGATAATACTAAAAGATATTTTATTATCTAAATTATCATCAACAACGTCTTATATATTTTTAAATTATCATTTATGGCTTATACGTTTTTTATATTTATTCACAAATATTTTAAATTATTGAGTAATATATATGTTAAAAGTTTTCAAAATATAATATATATTAAATTATTTAGGCCTCCACGGTACTCTTGAGTTGGTTAAAAATTTGAAAGTTTTTTTCCACTTATTCACAAAATTTTAAAATTTTATGTGATCAAGTCAAATTTTTAGTATTTTGATTTTTGGACTCCTACTTTAGTTAATGTTCATTTATATTAAAAAATGTTATTAATTAATAAAAAATAAGGTAGAGTAATAAATAATTTATTTAATTTAGTACCGAGTTCAAGGTTTTTCCTATAATAAAAATTTTAAACATAGCCAGACACTTAGAACAAAATCTAGGAAAAAAATATGATTATTTTTCAAATTAGTTATCCAAATATATGGATATAATATAAAGATAAATGGTTATAATATAATTATATATCTTGTTAGTTTAATTTTTGAAATTTTGCTTTGGTTTCTGAATCTTCCGATATGAAAAAAGCTATCCATTCTGGAGCATAATTAGTTGAGGAGCCTATTTAACACTTTTATTAAGTAGACTATTTAGCGATGATCTAATCCGTTAGATTTAATTTTGACGATACAAGATCAAATTTAAAAATTTAAAATGTATTTTAAAATTTTGATCTTGTACCGTAAAAAACGAATCTAATGATTAGATCACCACTAAATAACCTATTTAACAAAAATGTTAAGTAAGCTCTCTTTCTCATAATTAGTTTTCACAATATGGATTATGATGCCACAATTAATGCAGAAATACTAGATTATTCCATAATAATTTTCAACAAATTTATATCACATGAGAACAGCCATGACGTAAGATATATATATATATATATATATATATATATANCTCAACAAGTTCATCAATACAGGCTGAGTTCACTTATAAATTTGTGATCATACAAAACATTCTCGAGATCCTAGATTCAACAAGGTTTGTCTAGAAGCAGCCATCCTTGAAAGAGAGTGTAATAGCTCACTGATCGAGTGCTCTTTGCGCGAAGATGAATGGGGCTAAGCGATCTGTCGAAGTTGTGGGATGCACAAACGCATTGGTAGGGGAGCGTTCTGCCTTAAAGGGAAGCACTTACGCAAGTGTGAAAGAAGCGGAAACGAGAATGTCGCCTTGAGTAACGTAAATATTGGTGAGAATCCAATGCCCCAAAAACCTAAGGGTTCCTCCGCATGGTTCGTCCATGAAGGGTGAGTCAGGGCTTAAGATTAGGTCAAAAGGCATAGTCGATGGACAAAAGGTGAATATTCTTGTACTACCCCTTGTTGGTCTCGAGGGATGGAGGAGGCTAGGTTAGCCGAAGGATGGTTATTAGTTCAAGGACGCAAGGTGACCTTTCTTTTTAAGGGTAAGAAGGGGTAGAGAAAATGTCTCGAGCCAATGTCCGAGTACCAAGGTGCTACGATGCAAAAGTAACTCATGACATACCCCTAGGAAAAGCTCGAACGACCTTCAAAAAAAGGTACTTGTACCCAAAACCACACAGATGGGTAGGTAGAGAATACCTAGGAACGAGAGACAATTTTCTCTAAGGAACTCGAAAAAGTAGCCTCGTAACTTCGAGAGAAGGAGTGCCTCCTCACAAAGGGTGTCGCAGTGACCAGGTATGAGCGGTTGTTTACCAAAAACACATGTCTTTGCAAAGTCGTAAGACCATGTATGGGGGCTGACGCCTGCCCATTGGCGAAAAGGTCAAGGAAGTTCGTGACCTGATGATAGGGGAGTTGGCGATCGAAGCCCCAATGAACGGCGGTCATAACTATAATGGTCCTAAGATAGCGAAATTTCTTGTTGGGTAAGTTTCGACCCGCACGAAAAGCATAACGATATGGGCACCGTCTCATATAGAGGCTTGGTGAAATAGACATGTCTGTAAATATGCGGACTACCTGCACATGGACATAAAGCACTATGAAACTTTACTGTTCCTTGGAATTGGCTTTAGGCCTTTCCTACGCAACTTAGGTGGAAGGCGAAGAAGGCTCGCTTCCGAGGGCCCGAGCCATCAATGAGATACCATTATGGAAGAGCTACAATTCTAACCCTGTATCAGAACCTTTGGGCCAAGGGATAGTCTCAGGTAGATAGTTTATATGGGGCATAGGCCTCCCAAAAGGTAAAGGAGGCATGCAAAGGTTTCCTCGGGCCGGATGGAGAATGGCCTTGAGTGCAAAGGCAAAAAGGGAGCTTGACTGCAAGATCCACCCATCGAGTAGGGATGAAAGTCGGCCTTAGTGATCTGACGATGCTGAGTGGAAGGGTCGTCGCTCAACGGATAAAAGTTACTCTAGGGATAATAGGTTGATCTTCCCCAAGACTTCACATCGACGGGAATGTTTGGCACCTCGATGTCGACTCTTGGCCACCTGGGGGCTGTAATATGTTCCAAGGATTGGGTTGTTTGCCCATTAAAGCGGTAGAGCTGGGTTCAAAACGTCGTGAGACAGTTGGTCCATATCCGACATGGGTGTTAGAGCATTGAGAGGACCTTTCCCTAGTACGAGAGGACTAGGAAGGATGCACCTCTGGTGTACCAGTTTATCATGCCCACGGAACATTGGGTAGCCAAGTGCGAAGCAAATAGCTGCTGAAAGTATCTAGTAGCAATCCCACCCCAAGATGAGTGCTCTTTTATTCCGACTTTTCCAGAGTCTTCGGTAGCACAGTCGAGACAATGACGGGTTCTCTGCCCTTGCAGGGGATGGAGTGATAGAAGTATTCAGAATCCAAGATAATGTCATGGCGAGATGGGGCGTTTATCATTATGATAGGTGTCAAGTGGGAGTGCAGTGATGTATGCAGTTGATGCATCCTAACATATCGAGATATTTGAACCTTGTTCATACACCACCTCATCAATTAGATCAGACGCTCGCCATGTATTTTCATTGTTCAACTGTTTGATAACATGAAAAACCAAAATCTTTACCCTCCCTCTATCTATCCAAGGGAAGGAAGAGCAGAGGCCTTTGGTGTCCCTTCCATTCAATAATTGAGACCTTACAATCACTAGCCAATATTCTTTTCTCTCATGTCTTTCTTCGTTCATGGTTCACTATTATGGTGTCCTAGGTGTAGAGGAACCACACCAATCCATCTCAAACTTGATGATTAAACTCTATTGTGGTGAAGACACTATAGGGGAGGTCTTGTGGAAAAATAGCTCGACGATAGAATGATAAAAAACTCAACACATCTTATTTTACTTTTTCAATATTTTGAAAAATATGAAAGAGATAAAAATTCAAAATGCAAAAGTCGTCTTATTCAAAATCCAATTATCACATCTCTTCTCTCTCACGTCACACCTCGAAACACACTATTTTTATAGAGAGAAATTGAGATAAAGGTGCTTTTATATCTTCTTAATATGAAAAGTGGCTGAGGAGAGGAAAGGTTTCTTTTTGAATAAATGAGAAAATAATTTGTAAGAAAAATATACTTTTATTTTGAAATATACTTTAACAGTTAAAGTTTAAAAAAAAATGATTAAGTAAGCTTTAGAGTGATTGTATTTTTTGCTTCCATTTTGAAGATTGAGTTTGAACTTTTATTTATATTCATAAATATATTATTATATTTTAATGAAAAAGATAAATCTATTACCCAGATAAAGCTTCCATAAATCTAAGAACTAAAATGTAAACTCAAATAAAATAAAGGCTGCAGACACAGGCTTATTTTTTTGCATCATTTTTATATTTGACTCACTGTTGTCTTATTCTTTGAAAATTAAATCATTAAGTTTTGAATGCATTTTTCTTATTTTATAATTTGAAAATATGTTCAAATTCTTGATAGACAATTCATTCGTCGAAGGAAATTGTCATTCGATTTTAATTTAGATAACGAGTTTTTTTTCTCAACTTTTGAAGTTTTATGCAACAGAATTTTTAATAATGAGTGTGTAAATTACAATAGTTCATTCCTTCTCATATTTAATATAAATTTATTAATATAAGTTTACACTATTATATTTATATAGAATATAAATAAAAATGACTTGTCCAAAGGAGTACTGCAAAAATATTTTCTTCGTATTATTAAAGGGGTTAATGGATATGCTGAGCACCAAAGTTCAGCATATATGCTGAGCACATCTGGACCTTCAGATTCGGATTCAACGATAGATCTGACATTCAGAATAAGTTGCATATCTTGATCGTTTATTTTACTTGGACGGTTTAGATTTAATAGGAAAATTTTAGGGCATACCACCTCTCTTTCCCTCCCCTCTCTATCTCTTCGAAGACGGCCGCGAGTCTCGCCTTCGTTCGAGTGCTCCTCTCCGCCTTCGGCCATCGACGGCTGCTCCTCTTCGCCTTCGTCCATTTCGCCTCCTCTTCGTGGATACGGTGACTCCTCTCTGCCTTCTTCGTTCGTTTGTCCTCCTCTCCGTGGAAGCTTCGCCTTCGTTTCACATCTTCCAAGTGCTCAGCATGTTCAGCGGCTCCTCTCCATGGCGGCTCCTCCCTGTGGACGCTTCGCCTCGTCCAAGTGCTCGAAGCCATGATGACCAGTTTCAGGGCGGGCGCAGAGTAGATCGATGCCGCCCTTNAGTGCTCAGCATGTTCAGCGGCTCCTCTCCATGGCGGCTCCTCCCTGTGGACGCTTCGCCTCGTCCAAGTGCTCGAAGCCATGATGACCAGTTTCAGGGCGGGCGCAGAGTAGATCGATGCCGCCCTTTTCAGATCTAGGTCATTTTACTTTTGGGCGCAGGTTCTGAAGAGGATTCAGGGTGCATGATATGAATATGAGCTCCACTCAAAATCCGGCGGTGCAAAGCATGGTTCAACGCAGCCAGTTGGCGTCATGACCAGATTCATTCTGATCATGTTCTAGAGGAAGTTAACTAGAAATCCAAACACTTATTCCAGCGTTCTTGGTGTCATTTGGTCTCTGGTTTCCTTTCGGTAAAGTGTATTTTCTTATGATGTGTTTTTTTCTCTTCTTCTGATCAGGTTGGGGAATGAAATGCCTGTGATTGTTGCTCGTTTGATATAGAATTTCATTTGGTTCTCCGTGGTCAAATCTAGACTTTTTTTGGATCTATCAGCCGAGTATTAATTCATTCGCTCTAAAAAAATCAAAATTTTTTTATCGTTGTTCTTGTTTTTCTTTAATTAAAATTGGTACAGTTTCAATTGTGTAAGGTGGTGCCTTTATACGACTGTTAGTGAATATATTTAATTTCAGTAATCTTGGTTTTGTGAGTTTGTAGGCTTTCTCTTGAATTAAAGATCATAATCTGCATTATTTGTGACAACTTTGATCCTTCAATAGTCTTTAGAAGGTGCGAAGAATCACTCTAGTTGATGCTCACTTGTTGGATCTTTTTTTAATTTTATAAAAGTTTGGTTTCAATGATCTAATTTAGGCTTATTGGTATCATTCTTAATGCATCTGCGTTGTGGTAGTTTAACATGCTGGATTGTTGATTATGGGTCTAAATCATTTACATTGTTGCTGCAGGGAAGGAAAGGTGGAAGGAAAGGTGCTGCCTTTTGTACTCTCTTGGTTATTCATAATTGAGTTGTTTTGGAAACGTTCGACAAGAGATCATATGGAAAAGACAGTTGCAGTTGTAGTTAAATTTTTCTTAAAAAAGCTTAGTCAAATGAAATTATAATTCTTTCAGACAAGAGGTCATATGGATTTAAAGTCATCGAATATATTAGTAACATGAATTTGACAGTGAAGCTATTTTGTAAACTTTGGTATTGTATATTCAAATGGTTTGTCCAGCATCCGGAAGCAATTTGTGTGCAGTTCTAATCCATCTCAATGATTGTGGTTGCACAGGCAAAGCAAAAAAATAAATAAATCAGCTTTCTCTTTTCTCTTCAAGCATATTATTACTAAAAAACTGGAATAATTAACAGGAATACAACAAGAAGACACTACCGACTCAGCAACAATTAACAGGATCATTCCAGCTTTCGAACTTGTGTTGGCTTTCAGAAAAGTATCAAGACAAAAGTAGTAGATTGGTCACTGAAGTGATTTATTGGAGAAACAATGCAGGCATTCAAACATCTCATATATTTCTGTTCTTTGTTTCTCTCATAATAGACATTATGTTTTGCACATTCCAAAGACGGATCAATAAGAGAAAACTAAAAAAGAGCCCCCACATGCAACACCCGTAATCAAGCACCCTCGGCCAACGCCTGCTGCCTATTCTGTGCCTTCCTCTCGACTGGCACGAAGTACAAGCCTGTTCCAGGATTTACAGAACCATAACCACACATACACAAAAAAAAGATGTCAATTGGAATTGTTCTTTATGCTTCAACAATTAGATTAATTGATTCTAAGCAATAAAGAAAAAAAACGAAAAGAAACACTTGCTATAAGAATATCTTGCGAAGCCCATATCGTGAACTGCACAAACAACTGAGAATAAAGATTATTGTTAAAAACCAAAAGTTTGCATAGTGCAAATACAACAATTGAAGTTTAAAACAAGCAAATAGGATTATAGAAATCGTTGTCTTAATTAACAATAACATAAGAAAAAACAAATGAAAAGAAAACAGATACATTATGCTTTCCACATATTAGGAATGCATACAATTGTATTTGATTATTTCATGTCAAGTATTTCTACATAAAAAAAGATATGACACCAGATCAACGACATTCTTGACATCTTCTTGGTGGCTGCATCTACAACATCAACACCATTCTTGATAATCTTATCAGATTCAGCAGGACATCCAAAGCTCCTCCCCAGGTACACTTTATCAGGTTCCAGTTTGGAAGACCCATTTCCACCTTCCTGTTGAAGCAAAACAGCAAGTTATGATATGAAAGATATCATAAACTTGTAAGTGTCGATGCAGCTCATGGAAAAAACATAAAAGCATAACCTTTTTGTATAAATCAAAGCATAACTTCTACTACATACATACTGTAACTATTATTTTTTTTTGGAGAGGGTGTAACTACTAGTTAACAGAGATAATGAATGGACAGACTCACCAGCAGCGGACGACGATGGCAGAGAGGCAGCACTCGAGGGCGAGATCCTTCGAAGATCGAGAGAGATCTGAGAGGAGAAAGAGTGCCTTCGCCTTCATTTCCTTCAGTGGCAGAGGTCGGCGGTGACGGATGCAGGCGGTCGATGGCAAGACTGTGAACGGAGGCAACAAGCTGTCCTTCGAAGAGAGAGATGGGAGGAGAAAAGTCAGATCTCGCGAGGGCGAGATCCATCAAAGATAGAGAGAGATCTAAGAGGAGAAAGAGTGCCTTCGCCTTCGTTTCCTTCGGTGGCAGAGGTCGACAGCGATAGACGGAGGCAACAGGTCGTCCTTTCGAAGAGAGTTAGAGATGGGAGGAGAGAAGCCAGATCTCGCGAGGGCGAGATCCTTCGAAGATAGAGAGAGATATGAGAAGACAAAGAGTTCCTTCCCTTCATTTCCTTTGATAGCAGAGGTCGACGGCAATAGATGCAGGAGGTCGACGGCGAGAGCGCCTTCGTTTTCCTTCGGCGACAGCAAGACGGACAAAAGCCAGATGTTGCAGCCATCTTTGAAGAGAGAGAAAGGGGAGGAGAAGAGTGGTCGTATGCCCTATTCCTTCATATGAGATTAAATCTGAATCGTCTAACCAAAACGGACGGCGTAGATCATACTTTTCTTTAACTTATAAATCA
>LTAE01019354.1:0-12182 GCA_001647135.1 Pontederia paniculata
GGGACACTCTATCTCCTCTTATATATATATATGGGTTTAATGGAGGTGCCCCTCCAATAACCTCCAGTAAAGGAGGGACACTCTATCTCCTCTTATATATATATATGGGTTTAATGGAGGTGCCCCTCCAATAACCTCCAGTAAAGGAGGGACACTCTATCTCCTCTTATATATATATATGGGTTTAATGGAGGTGCCCCTCCAATAACCTCCAGTAAAGGAGGGACACTCTATCTCCTCTTTTTCTAGCCATCAGATCTAATTTTATTGGTTGAGATCTGAACCACCTTTTAATTGCTTTTGTTGTCCGGTTCAACAAAAAAAAATTCTGCTTTTTACCAGCATGCCGGTTCATTTTCTAATCCTAATCTCTCCCTGGTTGCCCCCTCTCCTCGCAGAGCGACGCTACTAGTTATTCACCCCGCGTCGATTGCCTCCCTCTCTCTCCTCACAGAGCGGCCGCTGCTTGCCGCACCGGCTGCCCTCCTCTCTCTCCTCACGGAGCGGCTGCTGCTCGCTGCTCACCACCGCGCTGGCTGTCCCCCTCTCTCTCCTCACCAAGCGGCCGCTGCGCGCCGCACTGGCTGCCCCCTCTCTCTCCTCACAGAGCGGCCGCTGCTCGTTGCTCCGCCTCCGCACCGGCGCCTGCCCCGCCCCGCACCTCTGCTTCTCGTTGCACACCCGACACTAGATGCTTCTCGCTGCTCCCTCGCGTCGTCGACTGTTGCTATGCCCGCTACTCATTCGCCTCCGCACCCGCACCCACTGCTCGCTGCTTCCCCGCGCCCGCTGCTCGTTGCTTGCTGCTCCTCCACCTCTACGCCTCTCACCAGCTGCTCGCGCTCCCGCCACGCTTGTTGCTCGCTACTCCCAACTGTTTACTACATTTTGTTACCGGAATGTTTGTTGTATGCAATGATAGGTTATGTAATTCTTTGTGCTCCCTTGTCATCTAATGGAAAAAAATTTTGACTTACTCAAGCTCCTTACTTGAAAATCCCATCAGCATCCCTTTGGAGTTGAGCTGAATTGATTAGTGCATCCTTATGGAGTTGAGCTGAGCGACTTTACTCATTTTTAATATCTTGATTGACTGTTTCAATCTTAGGAACTTACATATTGACCTCATATGAAGCCAATCCTTTCGTTTTCAGATGCAAGAGGATGAACTTGGTTGCGAGTAGTTCAAGAGATGGGATCAGATCCATCTGGAAGCAACACTAATAGCAACACTCGTTTTTTCAGATTTTTGCAGACTTTTGCTGCCATTTTTGTGTACTAGTTAACCAAGGGTAATATTGATTATATGGACATATCAAGTGAATTTTGCTACCATTTTTGTGTACTAGTTAACCAAGTGCAATATTGTATTGGTTTTCTTTTAATTCTATGAAAAATATGCTTTTTGATTGTGTCAGCATTATAATTGCGTCAAGACTTTTGCAACTCTTCGTGCATTTCTTGGACAATACTCCCAAAAGATACACCAGGTGGAAGAAACATGTACTTATATCTAAAAAACGTGAAGCATAAGACGATATGGTCTAAGGTGCTTGTAAAAAACTTTACAAGAATATTAGATAAAATTGATACATTGTCATCCATTCAAGATAAAAGTTATCATATATCTGATCATACAAATATGCTAACAATTGCATGAACATGGAAATTTTAGAATAGGTCAATAGGGAACACGACATATTTTTTCCACCATTATCTATGCAATAATGGACAGACAAAAAAAACTCAGTCTCAAACACGTTCTTTAACATAAGTCTATTATCACAAGAGACATCGTTTTGCTTCTTTATGCAGTCATATGTTGATTGTGAAATGCTGATGCAAAAGGTTTCTCTTATGGCCAGGTTCAAATGCAAGTATAAGTATGACAACCAGTAGATTTCCTTTGCCAATTATACAGATTTCCCAGCATGGTGGGAGCGCGAGCAGCCGATGAGGGGTGCGGAGGCGGAGGAGCAACGAGCAACGATCAGCAGGCGCGGGGAAGCAACGAGCAGTGGGTGCGGGCACGAATGCGGATGAGCAGCCAGCACGGGGGGTGCAGCGAGGAGCAGAAACACTGGCGGGCACAAAGGCGGAGCGACAACAAGCAACTGGCAACGACCGCTCTATGAGGAGAGAGAGGGGGCAGTCAGTGCGGTGAGCAACGACCGCTTTGTCAGGAGAGAGAGGGAGGCAACCGGCACGGGGGAGAGCAGCGAGCAGTGGCCGCTGTGTGAGGAGAGAGAGGGGGGCAGCCGGCGCGGCGAGCAGCAGCCGCTCTGTGAGGAGAGAGAGGGAGGCAGCGGGGGCAGGGGTGAGCAGTGAGCAGCACCACTCTGTGACGAGAGAGGGCAGCCGCATAAAAAGTGAAAGATTGGAGAAATTAGGATAAAAAAATTGAACCGGCATGATGGGTCGATCGAAGTAGGGGAGTCGGTTGAGTTATGATCCTAATGGTCGCCCTATGATTCAATGGACGACCTTTGATTTTACTAATGTCATATCATAAACCTATTTCGGTCGTCCGAAGTATAATAATGGACGTTTGTTGTTCTAATTATTATTTGGCAGATTCAAATCGGTCGCCCGAAGTTATTAATGGGCGTCCAATTCTTGAGACATTCTAGTTAATTTTTGGTAATGGACGTCCAAAGTCTTTCAGTGGGCGCCCGTTGATCAATGGGCGTTCACTACTTGGGAGATATTATCTTAGGATTTATTACGGACGCCCGGAGATTTTTAGTGGGCGTCCGATGGTCGAGATCACTAGATATCAACAATGTGTTTCGGACATCCGAACATGTAGAGTGGGCGTCCTAAATTATCCTGAACTTTAAGTATCTTAACCATCTTATCCTTTGCTACTCAGAAGTCTTCATACTTCGACTTAAAAAAAATGTCATGTATGTGTTATGCAACACAGTTGATTTACAACTTAATTAATTAGTGATACTCACATAAGTCACCAATAAGTTAAGTTGTTTTATTAAAATCTAAGTCCACCATCCTAATTTCTCCTTTTGAGCACATTAAACTTATCTCCTCTCAAAGGATTTTCAGTCAAGTAAGAATCATTTGATTTGACTTTCTAAGTATAAAGTCGGATCTATAGAGATTCAAGAATGGAACTTCAATCATGCCTCTTTATAATTTCTGATTTACATTCTTATCTTTTTCATCATCTCACACCTTCCATGCATGAGACTTTCAGATTCTTTTTAAGTCTAGAAATTTGTTGATCCATAGATACTGTCATCAACATGAATGTGCACATTTTAATATGTCATTCCCAAAATGCTCTAATAAGATAATCTTACCCATTTTTTTAAAAAAAAATAGGAAAGAAGAGACCAAGCTCTAGCAGCTTGCTTAAGAGTCTTAAGCATATGATCCGGGTACTTAAACTCTCAACAACAAGAGGTTATTCACTAACTTCCTCATTTTTGTGCCCATATAAAAACATGTTGTCTTCTCACTCTTTGGCATTAGTCTTCAATCTCTTATTTAGTGAGAGACAATTTTGTTTTTAATTCCAAATCCTTGAGAATTTTTCTCACTTATCATAGCAATCTCATTAGTTGTGATTTCTCTGAATTGATAACTCTTATTCTTGTAGACTGGCTCATCTAATATATGGTCATCCTAATTGTCTTCTTCCATGAGCTTAATCTTCCTGAGTTGATTACTAATGTTTTCAACTTTATTGAGAATGTCATGTGTCGATTCTTTATCTTATTAGTGTCCTTTTAGTTGTACTCTCTATAGAGTTCACTGAGATTTATTTGAGTATCCTAGAAAAGATGCATCATCACTCTTTTCATCAGATGTTTCTTAATTTGTTCCAAATTCTCATAACAGACCAGTTGCACCTAGTAGTTTTATAGTATAAGATGTTTGGTTTTCTATCATACATCAATTCAAAAAGTTTTCCTTCTTCATGAATTTAATCAACACTTTGTTCTGAATCATATCAGGAAATATTGACCATTTCTGCCTAAAAATATTTGGCAACTTGTTCTAACTAAGCAGGGTCTTGGTTATTTAGATTCTAATCTTCCTCTCAATTACTCCATTTTGTTGTGGAGTAACTAGTGTTGAGAGTTTGATAAAGAATTTCGGTTCTCACAGAATTATTCAAATCTTAAGTTTTTCAAATTCACTTCGATGATCACTCCGGATCTTGGATATTTTCATATTCAGTTCAATCTGAACTCTATTTTCAAGACTAATAAATATATCAAGTTTTTCACTTGACTATTCATGTCTTTATAGTTCAAGTCTTCTAGTTTCATATGTCATGTTTCATATTTGTCATGCATATCATTTGGGCATTTGTGATTAGGCAAATCATCAAGGCATAAACATACTCACAACAATTTTTTTAAGCCTAAATCCCAAATGCAAAGCTTTTTCAATATTATCTCATGTTAAGCATTTGTTTTGTTCAAAAATTGCAATATAGTTTTCATCACATAGTTGACTGAGATTTAATCAGTTATGGTTTAAATTTTCTATCAACTTTACATCTTTTATAACTACATTACCAAGTTTTTTAATGTTACCTTTACCAAGAGTTTTCCCTTGGTTATTATAAAAAAAAATCCTTTTCCAGTTGTGTGTCCTTTGCTGCTCAAGATGTTTTCTTCATTTCCACTTATGTGTCTTGAGCAGTCAATGTCAAGGTATCATCTTGTTGATTTTGTTGATGACCTGCAAAAACAATAGAAAACTTTTTCGGTACCCAAGGTGCTTTGGGTCCAGGGGAGTTAGTAATCAAAGTTCCTTTAGGAACCCAGATTTGTCTAACATTTGAGAATATGTGTCTCCTACCTTTACAGTTAAAATTATAGTGTCCTAATTTGTTACAATAATAGCATGTAACATTCCTATCATACATTTTCCTATAGTTTTGATGAGTATAGGATTCTCTATTTTCCATAGCCTGTGCATTTCTGAAGGTGTGTAGATATTTTGTTTTAGTAGGATTTGTGCTTGCACTAACAGGAGTTATATAAGAGTAAGAATGTACATATCCATTTTTGATATAACGCATGCGAGCAGGTTTAGTTCTTCTTTGATACATGAAGGCACAATTCTTTTGCTTAGGTTTACTTTCAGCATTCCTATGTTTAACATATTCATTTCTTTTGAAAGACAACTCAGTATCCTTATCAACAAGTTCAGAATTTATAGCAATTTTATCTTCATTCAACCATGTATAAGTGCTAGGAGAATTTGTATCAAAACATTGAGGTCTTTATGAAATTTGTTATTTGAGATACATTACCGTTAGAGGAATCGAAACCTAACCCTTTCTTATTCAAAGGACTTTTATGCTGAGATAACATCACATCTAACATCTTTCCACCATAAGAAAANATATAACTACTTGGTAGTTTTTATTTTGTGAGAATTATCACATTTGCTTCCTATAAATACACATGATGATCAAGAGAAGAACACAAGAGGAAAAACAAAAAAGAGTACTCATAAGTTTGCATAAGTGAGAGATTTAAGTGGTGAACAAAAGAATTATTTCATTGGTAATTAATTCTTAGTACCGGTGATACAAGAATTTGATTTTTTTTTCGCTTCCGCTTCTATAATTTTGATATATAATTTATTCCAAAATTTCTTCAGTTGGCACATGAATAAATTATGTCATTTTTTAGTTTTCAAAGTTTATAAAACATAACAAATCTTTAGATGATTTTTAATGATATTATCTTTTTGTTATTTGTATATTTATGATTAAAGCGAGTATTATAATTTTATGAATTGATAATAAAAAAGTATTATACATTTTCCGGACCTATTTTATAACATAATTTCATTAGGAATTATTAAGTTTACTTCACTAAGTGTCTTTCACATTAATGACTCACAATGTGCAGTACAAATATTAAGTACACTATTTCCATTTTATTAATATGTATTCGTACAATTTGTATGGGTTAATGAATGTGTTTCGAATGAAGCTATGAATGAAATCTCTTCTTTCTTTTGTTTGTTATAATTCATAATATTTTTATTCATGACCGGGAATCAACGTTAAGAATTATGCTTATAATTATTTTTTTTTGGATGAAAGGGAATATGATGGATGATCAGTATTGTTTCTGTTGTAGTATTATTTTCGAACATCACATGTACCTATGAGTTATGATATTAAGCCATTTAAACTATTAAAAATAATATATATTTCATGCCATCTTAATTAAAAGTTTAATAAAAATATTTCCTATTTAAATAGAGATAGAAAATATCTTCGTTAAATCTTAGTTAAGTAGAGCTCACTATGATCGCTTTTTTCATCAATTCCACTTGTGACACTTTTTATATAAAAATCAAATTTTTTTTATATCAGTTCAGATCTATTTTTAAGTTTTTTTCTATTCCAACTCTATTATCAATAACAACAAAAAATTGTAACAAATAATTGTAATTATTGTGTAATTTTCATGATGGTGATCTCAATGTAACGCACTTTGTGAGGCAATGCCTAAGCCTGACTAACACGTTATGACATACGATAATTTCAAAACTTTTTCACAATTATAAAAATAATAATTTATGTATTATATATACATACATACATATATATATATATTAGAAACGAAGGATGATTAAATGTGTAAAATTACGTAAGAAGTATTTGTATCTGCATTGGCACTGATTGCAATCTTAGATTCTTGAAATTGTTAATTGATTTTGATTTTATATTGAGGAGCTATGCGCAAATAAAATTTTGTTGAGATCTTAAATGATCTTACAATTTTTAATCTTAAAATATCATATAAAATATCGGTCTTTTACCTCAGATAATATATACATTATTATTGATATATAAAATGAATATAAAAACACTTCACTAAATTGTTTTCTAAATTAAAATTAGAGTAATTGGATAGAAAGTAATAGCAAATAAAAGAATATAAAACTTCCACTTTAACTAAAGAATCAAGATTAAATGTTTTCTTAATTCCAGTTATTTCAATAGAAAATAAAGTTAATTTTGATTCTTATATATATATATATATATATATTGGAATTTGTATCAGTGCTTTTAACTTTAATATTTAAAATTTTATTAAATTCTGAGTAAACCTCTTCAAAAGTTAAAAATAAAATGTGAAGTAGATATTGGTTAAAGTACCTGTATATTTAATAATGAGTAGGTTGATCCCTATAATTTAAAGAATAATGGTCAAAATCAGCAAGTGTCAGTTTATAAATCAGGATTCAGAGGTGACAGTAAAAAAAATAATCTCCTGTCATAACAAGTGCTCAGTCACTGGATTCCAAACCACGGCATCGCCATGGCGTGCGTACCGTATGATACGGAGGGGGTCGCCAAGATCTCGCGGCCATGGAATGAGACGACGCAGTAATAGTAAGTAATAAACGTGGAGCGTAGAAAGAAGCGGTCTCCTCGCGCCTTCCTCTTTACCTCCTCCTCCGCCACCTCCTCCCACGCTTTCCATTAATTACTACTTCTTCTGCTGCTTCTAACTTTAGCACTCTCTCGCGATCGACAACCACAACCCCCAAAACCCTTCATTTAGTGGTAAAGATCCATCCTTTGGAGCTTCCGGTGGATCAAAAATGAAGAAGGCCACCGGCAACAGCAGCAACGACGGCGGCAGGGGCGGCAGGGAGGGGCCGCCGCCGCCGCCGCCGCGCGTGGAGGAGATGGTGCCGAAGAAGCTGGCGATGTGGCACACCCGGACCTTCCGCCCCATCATCACCCACGACGAGCTCGAGCCCATCCTCGCCTCCGTCGGTTTCGCGCCCCTTCCCCTCCCGCCCGCCTCCCCTGCGGCTNGGGTGGCCAAGGCCCCGCCGCCGCCCCGGCCGCGGCTGCCGTATCCCCGGATCGACGGGCTCCACCTGATGACCTACAAGGCCTTCCTCGGGGCCCTCGAGTTCTTCCTGGGCCCCACCGCCGTCCCCAACCTCTTCCATGTCAGGTACACCGCATCGCCAAGTTTTTTAGCGTTCATATGATCTCATCAATTTGGAAGGATTCAATAAAAAAATTATCTTTTTTTTCTCTCTTTTACGTGAATGAGAGCAGTCCAAATAAGTTATGGTTCAATGGATGCATCGATATCATGCTACAGACAGGCACACTTGCAACGTTGTTAAAATTCTTCTTGCTGTAAACAAATTATGGTAACTTTGGAGCTTCTGAGTCATTTTCCCTGCCACGTGCGCAGGAGCTAACGCCTGAATTTTAGTACGATTAGTTCAGGCATGGCTTGAACTTTTCAAAGATTGGCAATGTCCATACTTTGAGAATTCATGTGTTGAACTGTGTAATTTGTTTGCCAATTTAAGCTCTCTTGAATGAGCTGCAGTACTTTTTCTGTGTCCATTGTTTCTATGTGACCTGCACATTTTCTGCTACTTCAATAGATTTTGTTTTGTTGTTTGATTGTTTCACAAACGAACATCAGAGTTGGTCACGTTTCCTGGAAGTGAACGGAAAATTTGTCTGGATGTAGTATTCCAGTATCTAACTTTAGAGGCCAACTGTATTCCTTCTTTTCCAGCCTACTATTATGGAATTTGAGCTTCTAGACTCCTGAACAATGATCCAAAGGAAGTTGCATATAATCAATATTTTATGTTGGATGTGTCGGATTGCTTGTTCTGTGGGTATCTATCTTGCTTTTGCATTTCCTCCTGATAAACTAGTAATAGTTAATTTCACATATACAGAAAAATAAACTTATCTCATACTTTTCCATCAGTTGTTTTTATTGGATTCAACATGATTCAATGGTGGGTTATTTCCTGAATTAGTTTAAAGCAAGGTCGCGAGCCTTGTAATTTAGGAGTTTTGGAAGAGCTTTCATTCTCGGTAAAAAAAAAGTAGGATTTCATGCCTTAATGTTACATGTAGACAAGTCAGTGTCTTTTCGGGATGAAGTTTATGCATTTCAAGATAATATTCCAGTAGACATATCCATTTGATTTCTGATCATGATCAGCACATAATTTTCTTGATATAATGAATCAATCAAATCCGGCATGGACTGTATTACATTCTGGTGACTGTACTCAATGATGTAGAAATTAATCAGTTAGAAGTTTTTTTGTTTCTTTTCTTTTTTTGAAAAGAAAATGTTAGCTTGTCTTGCAAATCCTCCATTGTCATATTTCATTGACAACAAAGGAGATGACTTTACTCTTTGAACGTCTTCCTTCTTCCCTCTCGAGTGATAATGAAATACTAGGAGCAATGCACATTTTTTTTTGTTATGGCTTTAAGTTCAAGTTGTAAACTGCTTCCTGATTTTATTAATGCAGATAGTTCAGAACACATTTATCATGGATGAAAAGAATTTTACCCGAAAAGAAAATCACTCCACTAGAGCAAATTTGACTGTAGAGAACCATGATAACTTCATTTTATCTAGCTTTGGATCATAAGTTGGAATTTTCTTTTAAGTTTTATAACGGTATAAAATTCCTGCTCAAATCTTGATAACTTTTTGCTAAGATATCTTGCTTTCACATTTTTTAGGCTTCATAGTGAATCATTCACTCATGTTTGATGTTAGCAAGTAATATCTGCATTTTTTTTCCGGATTAGATGATGTTCACTTTTTGATGTTATTGCCATCAGTTTTTTTTTTTACTTTTCTGGCATCCTTTAATTAACTGTCAAACTTGTTATGATTCAGGACTATGTCTCTTACGCGAGCGCATGATCGAGTGTTTGATAAAGCCTATCGTCCAATGAAAGACTGCAAGATTGATGAAGAAGGGATCCTTGTGTACCGTGAAGGCACTCTAGATCACATTACAAAAGTGGTTTGCAGTCAGTCTAGCAGTGACAATAATGACAACGACCTCAGTTGCAGCAGAATCATCACTGACAGCTGCATCAAGAAAACCAACTGTAACAACAACAGCGAGAATCCTGCTAACTTGATCTATTTAGTACCTTTGAAAGATCTTTTCCCCAGTAGAAACATTTTGGGCTTAAGTTGATATTCTAGATCAATAGGGAGTCGACCCTCTGATAGGTTGTGGCTGTGTTTGCCTTTTTGCCTCATAGATTTCTTAGCTCTTCGACATTCTTATATTGATTGGTAATGAGCAGAAATTTTGCATGAGCTAGTTATGAGATGTTCTAAAACTAGACCAGAAAAGTGTATCTTCGCTCGAAAGAAATAAAAAAAACTTCTGATTTGTGTTTTCAATTACCTGTAAAGGTTGCAGTTATGCTACTTCGATGACTATCATATCTCAGAGATTGTGAAGTTCCTTTCTCCTTGCTTAGATGAACTTATATTTCAATCAGTAGATTATTATATCTGAACTCATACTACAGAGCCAGCAGAAGGCACATTTGAGCCTATCCAGTATTGATCTTCAATTCCAGGATCTGTTCCTGAAAGATTTATTAGTTTGAAGACTCCCTGCAGCAGCACGCATTATTTATCTTATCATTTTTGTATCTACATCAATAGCTGCATACACAACAAAGCTGGTGTTTTTCCTGCAGACCCAAGTAGCAAGTTTTTTTGGTGTTCCATCTATGTAACAGTCCTTGCCAGTTTATCTCTCTTAAACATTGTCCAGAATAAATACCAAACTTGCAAAATGGTTCAGTTAAGATAAATATCTTAACTTCTTTCTTGTAACTTTTATTATAAGAATTCTTCACTTCTTTTAACAGATATCAATATACTTCATGCATCATATTGTCAACGGTTGTACACACTACTACAATCTCATATATCATAAACGAGAATCCAACTATTAAGAATACTGATTTGTTAGAGTTATGTAAACAAGAATAATGATTAATGATGTGTTGTCTTCATCGATCTAAGGTTTCACTATCTTGCCTTTGGCTACATCTCCACCCTTATTTTTAACTTTCCTTCTTGACACCTTTTATTCTCCCTTTTAATTTATACACATGATATCATCTTTTATCTTGTTTAACTTGGCCTCCTTATCTTTACTTTGAGACTTTAATAACTTCAAAGTCTTAGTTAGCCATTCATAATATAATGTCACATACCAGTTGCTTTATACATATGAACGTAAATCATGAAACATAATCATGCATCATAAAAACATTATAATAAAATATAAAACATACTTCATATTACATAGATAACAATAATAATGAACTTGGTTTAGACATAAATATTTAATATAGAGAACACCAATTTGCATAACCAATTTTAATAATTGAATATCGTTATATGAATCATCTCTTTCACCATTTGGACAAATTTGATACATTGTCAATTTCAAATTCATAACTAAGTATATAGATATTCAATTTGATTAATTTTAACTTATCGTAAAAGTAATTCCCATAGAACTTATAAAATCTATATATCTTATCTCCCTCTCATTTCTCAAAAAATCCTATAATACCTTCAATATATTTCATATCTGATATCTGACACTTGAGTCTAAATTTACTTATAATTTCCTCCAAACTCTTCCTTTTCAGACAATTCCAAGGTTTGAAAGTTCATGTAAATATATAGATACTCCATAAATCTCTTTAGTTCGATCCATAAAATTTACGATATATTTTCTAAGTCAGATATGCTACATCTTTAGACAACATAACATACGGTTAGTGTTTTGGTCACAATAATTTATCTAGGCTTTGGATCATTATGAATCCTTATTTCTACTTAAACTAGACTTCAAGATATTCATCTATATATTGTTTATAATTAGGATAAGTAAAACTTATTCAAAGTTTGATCAAAATATCGGCTACAAATTTTGGACATTCATTGTTTTCTTAATAATCTAAAGTTAAACTTACAAATAACAATTCAATATTTATTACCAATTAATCGTGGACATGAAAATACAAATATCAAATAGAGAGAAATATTAATGATAGAAATCCTAAACATTCGATTCCTCTTAACACAACATACCTTAAAAGCGTGATTCGTATACATACCTTTTGTAGATCTAGATTTTTTCTTCGTGTTCATAATCATTCGTCGTGCTTTTCCTCTATGACAAGAATCTAATCACGAAGAACTTAAATAGACAAGAAAATCCTATTAAATAATCAAATTGACATCAAAATTCTCAACACTTAGTTATAGTAACTCATTAGTGAAGAATCAAAACTAATCAGGGACAGACCCAGAACAAAAAGTTGGAGGGAGGGGGGG
>LTAE01019391.1:0-11189 GCA_001647135.1 Pontederia paniculata
TATATATATATATATATATATATATATATATATGTGTGTGTGTGTGTGTGTGTGTGTGTGTGTGTGTGTGTGTGTGTGTGCATATATATTCTTTTATGACCCTTGTTATATTTTCTCATGCATTGTTACATTAGTATAGTAGCTATAATTCATTTGAGATGTGATCCTTTAAGTTTCGTGCCAAACATTAAATGGAATCTTCAATGAAAACTTGTTATGGTGTTTGATACTTTATCCATATATGGATTGTATGGCATGAGATATCCCTAAATCTTTCACTTATTCTCGAATACTAGCATTACTTGAGACATAATATTATTAACATAGCAAAGAGCAATCATGATCATGTTAACAGAAGCTAGAGTGAGAGCAAAACTTTTCACTACTAGCATTGAGGCAACATTTGAAAACTATTTCTTTAAGATATCGTGATTCGTGCTTTGTTGGTAATGCCAAGACAATTGATGATATGAAACAACAACATTTGTGAGCTAAACTAATCTACATGGAAACATAAGAAAGTTATAAATTCTAAGTTGATAGTGAGGTTTTTCTTGTTAGACTTCTTTGTCAAGCGAGGCCGTAGCTTAAATTTCTCAAATGAAAAAGGTGAGGACTTACCTCCCACTATCTTAAAAGTCCAAAAAGTTAATTTGCTGCATACCATGAAAGAATTGAGTGTAGCCACAATCTTGCATGTTAAATGAGGAGCTAGCATATTCATGCCTAGAACAAATACATGTGCAACTAGCAAACACGTAATGCCCCCAAAATCTCACACCTTATACTTTAAGGAAAGGATTCGGGCCACACTACGTGTGCTCAATTTACAATACGATATAACAATAATCATGCAACGGAAACATAATGATTATAACATCTATTAACTATCTAACAATATATATAATGAACAATTTGAACATATGATAGTTAACAATAGAACTCGCAATGAAAACTTTAATAAAATATAGACTCGATATCCAACAATACTTCCATAAGATATACTGTGGTCCTCAACATAAAGGTCATCAATGACATAGCTAATTAACATAAAGCCAACTCCATAGGCCCATAGACAAACATAATCTTAGACACATATGCTTCAACGACATAAACATAAAATAAGGAGTCAATGACTTCTAACATGTGCAACCTTTCGCAATGAGCAAAGTCGTCACCAAAATCAATTTGAATCATATGCATGTGTTGGATACAAAGGAGAATCTCTCAATCAAAGTATGTAAAAATCGCTCAAGCAAATATGACATGACATAATGATAATGCAATTTATCAATATTCACATCAATGGCAATATCAATGTCAATAAACAATAAGACAATAGCATAATCAATATGCTTAATAGGATAAATGAACAACATATATAGCGCTTTATCATGATGGCTATCATCTTTCTTATTAATGTCAATTATCAATCCAATATGTGGTAAGAACATCCACTGTGTTGTTCAAAAGAATGACTAATATCATATCGTGACCAATACGTTACTTGCCCAAGTCACTTTATTTCTAATTATAATGTCCGTAAGTTTGACAATCATCAATAGTGAGCCTTATTAATACTTAAAGTATGGCTCACACCCAGCGTTAATCTGGCAAGCTAGGTCGAGTCACATATCCCCATAACAATAACCTAGGAGTGAACTCCATGAATGGAGCCTAATAAATAATATGGACAAAATATCCCGTAACCAATTCATATCTCCAAGTGATCAAACAATACATCAATAATTAATATATTTTAAGTCAAATTATGGTTGAATATGCAACTCGCATCTAGGCTATCAATACAATCCAAGAATTAGAAATTATACAACATCAAAATCTATGTTTCACGATATCAATACTAGCATACCGTATTCACAACTACAATTCTATCGCTCTAACATGGCGGGTCATATTCACCAATATAATCATATTTAAAGTGCAACTTGGACCCAGTTTTTCCTAAGATGTCAATTTGGTCGTATTGTCCATATATCGACCACTTGCCTTGCCATATACGGTCTCTATCGACCGTATTGACTCAAAAAGCATATTGTAATGACATCTTTTGGGTGTTTTTTTTATCTCGGGTTTAGCTTTTATATGTTTCATCTAGGTTTTCGCACAATACATCATTCAAATTGCCACTTTCAATACTATAGCATGTCATTCATACGAAGATTCCTACAATAATACAATGTGAACATTTCTAACATGAAGCAATGCTAGGTTTATTAAAGCATAATAAGTGTTTAAGAAATAAGATAAATATGGCATGAACATGGTGAACAATCCATATAAATTTGATTTAGTGAACAGTCCATATAAATTTGATTGATACATGTGTGTGTACATTCCTAATAGTATCGTTAAGTTCAATAAGAATCATTTTGACCTACCTAAAGAACATGGCATAATAGGAAATTTGGGAGTAACTAAACACTAAAAACAATGAAACATGTAACTTTCTCTTAACTTCACCACAAACTCATGCTCATGAAGAATCCCATTGAATTGATGATCAATGTGAAAAAGAGAAAAGTAAATCCCCTAACATACCTTAGGGNAAAACAATGAAACATGTAACTTTCTCTTAACTTCACCACAAACTCATGCTCATGAAGAATCCCATTGAATTGATGATCAATGTGAAAAAGAGAAAAGTGAATCCCCTAACATACCTTAGGGTATTAAAGCTAAACCCGTAGTTATTGTTTCTTTCTTTTCTTCCCAAATTAGAAGTCTTTATGTATTCTTCTCCTCCAATTCTTCCTTAAAGGGTTATCACCATGGAGGAGACAACTGAGCTCCAAACCTTAGCATTTGAGGGTTACTAGGTGGAGGCTATGGGAGAGAATGGAAGAAGAAGTAGTGGCTAGTTTTAGGGGCTTATATTGTGAGGCTTTAGTGGGTTGGCGAGATTTTTTAACAAAGTGGGTTTATAAAATAGTGGGACATTTGATACATTTTTATTATATGTTTACTTGAGATACAAAACACATTTGAGATAATGTGAGATAATATAACACCAAAAAAAGGGGGTGGAAAATGGTCCGTGTTAGGTTGGGACATAGGTTATGTTGCATGTAAAAGATAAAAGTCCTATCATTAATTTAATAAGAGATTGAATTCTATTATGCTTTAATTTTATTTAAAACTCTAGACCATCTTATATAAACCTTAGGTAACGAATTAATTTACGAAGGACCTTCTTCCATCCATCATGAAGTCTCCCTCTCTCGTCTCCCCATTATCTCTCTCTCTTTAGGCCACGAGGTAAGACAAAAAAATTGGTTTTCCTCATTTCTTCTTCTTTTGAGGAGGAACACAAAGAAAATATAGGATTATTATAAATGCATGTATAGGACCCTTACTATAGCATGTCATTCATATGAAGATTCCTACAATAATACAACGTGAACATTTCTAACATGAAGCAATGCTAGGTTTATTAAAGCATAATAAGTGTTTAAGAAATAAGATAAATATGGCATGAACATGGTGAACAATCCATATAAATTTGATTTAGTGAACAGTCCATATAAATTTGATTGATACATGTGTGTGTACATTCCTAATAGTATCGTTAAGTTCAATAAGAATCATTTTGACCTACCTAAAGAACATGGCATAATAGCAAATTTAGGAGTAACTAAACACTAGAAACAATGAAACATGTAACTTTCTCTTAACTTCACCACAAACTCATGCTCATGAAGAATCCCATTGAATTGATGATCAATGTGAAAAAGAGAAAAGTAAATCCCCTAACATACCTTAGGGTATTAAAGCTAAACCTGTAGTTATTGTTTCTTTCTTTTCTTCCCAAATTAGAAGTCTTTATGTATTCTTCTCCTCCAATTCTTCCTTAAAGGGTTATCACCATGGAGGAGACAACTGAGCTCCAAACCTTAGCATTTGAGGGTTACTAGGTGGAGGCTATGGGAGAGAATGGAAGAAGAAGTAGTGGCTAGTTTTAGGGGCTTATATTGTGAGGCTTTAGTGGGTTGGCGAGATTTTTTAGCAAAGTGGGTTTATAAAATAGTGGGACATTTGATACATTTTTATTATATGTTTACTTGAGATACAAAACACATTTGAGATAATGTGAGATAATATAACACCAAAAAAAGGGGGTGGAAAATGGTCCGTGTTAGGTTGGGACATAGGTTATGTTGCATGTAAAAGATAAAAGTCCTATCATTAATTTAATAAGAGATTGAACTCTATTATGCTTTAATTTTATTTAAAACTCTAGACTATCTTATATAAACCTTAGGTAACGAATTAATTTACGAAGGACCTTCTTCCATCCACCATGAAATCTCCCTCTCTCGTCTCCCCATTATCTCTCTCTCTTTAGGCCACGAGGTAAGACAAAAAAATTGGTTTTCCTCATTTCTTCTTCTTTTGAGGAGGAACACAAAGAAAATATAGGATTATTATAAATGCATGTATAGGACCCTTAATATTTTAAAATAGATCTCATTTTTATTGATTTAAATGGAATATTGATAATGGATCTATGATTATAGTTTTTATTATATTTGAATTGTTAGAGGCATTATTATTAGAGATAAAAAAGCACATGTACCTTAATTAGATAGCAAGCATTATTATTAGTGAAAGATTTAGGGAAGCACACAAATGCAAATAAAGAAGACAAACAAACAAACAAAGGTTTGTTAACGAGGTTCAACCGAACTCTTGGCCTATGTCCCTGCTCCGATCTTCTCAATCTCGAGACATTCGGAGATCACTAAATTTCTTCTTCTAGGGCGAAGGCTCTCTTACACCTTCTTCTTCTCCTTTCTTTCTTTTGAGGACAAGGAGACAACCTCTTACAATAGTTCACTCTTGAACGCACACTTTAACTTCCTTCTATTCTGGATTCGACACTCGAAATCTCATAAGGAGGAACTAAGACATTTCACTCAAGCTCTCAAGTTCACTAATCAAATTTTGCCAAAGTTACTTTCCAAGACTCTTGGGATTACATTTTATACTCTGCACTAACGACCTAATCTCTCTCTCAGAAAACTAGCCGTTAATGCAAGTACAATACCCTTCACCTACCCCTCGGTCGTCTGCTTCCTTTGCTTCGATCGACCGCTGCTCTGGTGAAGTCATCCATTGAACTATCGTCTGGTGCTTCGGTCGTCCACCGTTCACCTTCGGACGTTCGCAATTTAGAGCTTTAGTCTTTGTTCCTTCGTCAAGCTCCTTCGATCTCCCACTGATTGCACGCCAATCCTTCGGTCGCCCGACTTGACTTGTTCTTAATTGTTCAACCCTCCTCTGATCGCTCGCTAATTCTCTCTGAATCCCTCGGATGTCCTTTCTCTTCAATTGAAGTCCTATGTCAAGCTACTTAAGTCGTCCGCTGATTGCACTCTAATTCTTCGGTCGCCCGACTTGACTTGTACTTAATTCTTCAACCCTCCTTTAGTTGCCCGTTGATTCTCTCTGAATCCCTCGGACATCTTTTTTCTTCAGTTGAAGTCCTATGTCAAGCTACTTCGGTCGTCCGCTGATTGCACGCCAATCCTTCGGTCGCCTAACTTGACTTGTACTTAATTCTTCAACCCTCCTCTGGTCGCCCGCTGATTCTCCCTGAATTCCTCAGACGTCCTTTCTCTTCAGTTGAAGTACTTTGGACATCCGCTCATTCTTCACTGAGTTCCTCAGATGTCCGCTTCATTCTTCTAACATTCTTTGGACGTCCTCTGAACACTCAGATTCTTTGGACGACTTTTCATTCTTCTGTCAGATATACTGGTCGATCACTGCTTTGCCTCATCAACTCTCGGACGATCGTTGTCTCCATGTGAATTTCATCGGTCGTCCGCTAGTCCTTCGGACGTCCGCTCATATCTACATCTCAGCTCATACACTCTTCCGGTCATCCACTGCTTTACCTCCAAAGCTCTTGGATGACCTTTCTCTTCGTTTGAAATCTATCGGTCGTCCGCTCTTCACCTTCGAACGACCTTTCATTTTCCAACATTTCTTTGGTCGTCCATAGCTTTAACTCAAGATCCCTCGGACGTCCTTTCTCCAACACTGATGCTCTTCTGGTCGTCCACTGTTTTGACTCTAAAACTCTCAGATGACCTTTCTCTTCATCTAGAGTTCTTCGTCGTCCACTATTCAACTTCGGACAACCGTTCACTTTCCTTAGCCACAACTATCACAAGTTATCTTCTTCATCGGGTGTCCTCTTCCCCTTGTGGCGCCCTTTCTTCAACCTCAGTACTATTGACTTCGAACCTTCGGTCGCCCACTATCTTCACCGGGCAACCTTTCCTGTTCAACTTCATCTTTGGTCGTCCATCAATCATCCTTGGTCGACCGCTCAGTACTTGGCTCATTTTCTTCAGTCTTTGTTTCTCACATAGGTCGACCATTACACATGCTTTGGACGACCATTTCATACTTAGGATTTTTCTTGTACGCCTTCTCTATGCATATGTCGTTTGTTCTTCAACTTCGGTCGACCGATCACTTACTGAACATAAAAATTCTGTCTTTCATAGATCAATTCGAAAAGTCATTAGTACAAACTAAGCTTCCTCACAAATTTGTGATCATCAAAATAATCTTGAGATCCTAGATTCAACAGTTTTCTTTCACAAGAAAGGTGGTTTGGACATCAATGAATGTGATTTTTACTTATTCCTCATGTAACCTTACAACAATTAAATTGAGGACCCAAGGTTGATTTTACACTATAAATAGGACCTTTCAACACTAGTAGAAGGTGATTTCTCACAACATCTCTCTCAAGAAATCTTTCTTCAGAAAATCGTATCTGATGACAGGAAATTTAACCCTAAATTCCATATGTAAAGTCACATTATTACCATGAATTTTATACATTTATGTTGCTCATCATCACAGATTTTCATGCTTTTACATCTTTTCAAAAATTCCTAGCTATGAATGTATCTTTTCACACCCTAAACTCTTTTAAGCTTAATTATGAAGTATTACACTTGTTTTTTTTTCCTACAAGGACCTAGTAGGGGTTAGTCCACATTTTGATGCACGGAGTTAGGGAAAATTGTACAAACGTTCACACCTTCGCTACAAACAAAAGACACAAAAGAAAAAAACGTAATTTTCCTTTGTTGGAAGATTCCTCTGTCATATTTCTGGGCATTTCTTGCAGGAAATGGCATGTGTTAAAAGGGCTAAGCGGTTGGTCACTTCCGAGAGGAAGGGCAACCATTATTGGAGCTTGGAGAAAGGAAGAACTCTGCAGAGGGGAGACCTGAAGCAGGATCAAGCGGTGATTTGTAGGATCTAGATGGCACCAAGAGGGGGTTGAATTGGTGTATTAAACTTTTTCTACTATTTCTAAATTGATTGATTATATACGCGGAAGCATACAGATGCAAGTATAAACATGAAAAGGAAACAAAGAACAAACAAGACCTTCGAAGATCACTAAACTCCTTCTTCAAGGGCGAAGGCTCCCTTACAACTTCTCCTTTCTTTCTCAAAGGACAAGGAGACAACCTCTTACAAGTTCACTCTTGAACTCACGCTTCCTTCTATCCTGGATTCTTCACTCGAATCACAGAAGGAGGAACTAAGCTTTTTCCGCTCAAGCACTTACTAGCTAATTTTGCCAAAGTTACTTCCCAAGACTTTTGGGATTATAATATATACTCTGCACAAACGACCTAATCTGTCACTCAGAAAACTAGCCGTTAATGCAAGTATAGTACCCTTCACCTACCCCTCGGTCACCCGCTGCTCCTGCCTCGGTTGATCGCTGCTCTAGTGAAGTCTTCACTTGAACTGCCATCTGGTTCTTCAGTCGTCCACCATTCACCCTCGGACGTTCGTAGTTCAAAGTCCGAAGCCTTTGTTCCTCAGTCAAGCTCCTTCGGTCGTCCGCCAAACCCTTGGCCAAACGATCTTGATTTGAGTTCACTTCTTCAACTTGTCTATGGTCGTCCGCTGATTGCACATCAATCTTCTCGGGCGTCCACTCTTTAGTTGAAGACTTCGGTCAAGCTCCTTCGGTCGTCCGCGCTTCATCTTTGGTCTATCGATCTTGACCTCTTCCAACTTCAACTCATCTCTGGTTGTTCGCTGATTGCACATCAATCTTCTCAGACGTTCACTCTCGAGTGAAGCCATCTGTCAAGCTCCTTCGGTCGCCTGCACTTCACCTTTGGTCGATCGTCTTGACTTGTGCCATATCCTTAGACACTTTTGTGGTCATCCGTTGATTCTCCCTAAATCCTTTTAGCGTCCACTCTCTTCTCTGTGGATACTTCGGGCATCCACTCATTTTTCAATGAGATACTCGAACGTCCGCTCCCTCTTCAGTCAGTACTTTGGTCGTCCGCTCACTTTCCAATGAGATCCTCGAACGTCCGCCAAATCTTCTTTTTGACAAACTTCGGACGTCCGCTTATTTCCATTGAGATCCTCGAACGTCCTTTCTTCCTTCTGACATTCTTCAGACGTCCTCTGACAACTCGTCATATTCCTTGACATCCATTATTTCTTCTGTCAAATGCTCTGGTCGACCGCTGCTTTGTCTCTTCAGCCCTGGGACGACTTCTATCTCTTCATCGATCGTCCGCTCATCCTGCGGTCGTCTGATCTTCAGTTCACCTCAGACCTAACAAACTCTTGGACGTTCACTTGTCTTCTCACCAAGTACTCCGGACGACATTTGTCTTCATCTGATATCCATCTGTCGTCTGCACTCCATCTTCGATCGACCGATCTTCATTCTGTCATTAGCTCTGGTCGTCCGCTGCTTTAACTCATGAACCTTCGGACGTTCATTTCAACCTTGGCAATCTTTCGGTCATCCACTGTCTTCACTCTGAAACCCTTGGACGATCATTGCATTCTTTCTCAGCTCTTCGGTCATCCATTCTGCATCTTCGGACGACCTCGCCTTCCTCAGCCAAAACACCTCTTTGGCTAAGTCTCCTCACTGGGCGTCCACTTCTCTTTGGACCGCCCATTCTCCAACCTTTGTACTCTTAATGTAAAGTCTTCGGTCGCCCATTGTTCTTCATTAGGCGACCTCTCTTGTTCAACCTTGTCTTCGATCATCCTCTCAATACTTTTGGTCGACCGCTCAGTCTTTGACTTTACTTCTTTGATCTTTGCTCTTCACATCAGTCGACCACTTATCAACCTTTGGACGACCGCTGCACACATAGGATCTTCCTGTTAATTCTTCTATGTGCATAGGTCATTCATTCATCAACTTCGGTCGACCTATCATTCCCTGAANCTTTAACTCATGAACCTTCGGACGTTCATTTCAACCTTGGCAATCTTTCGGTCATCCACTGTCTTCACTCTGAAACCCTTGGACGATCATTGCATTCTTTCTCAGCTCTTCGGTCATCCATTCTGCATCTTCGGACGACCTCGCCTTCCTCAGCCAAAACACCTCTTTGGCTAAGTCTCCTCACTGGGCGTCCACTTCTCTTTGGACCGCCCATTCTCCAACCTTTGTACTCTTAATGTAAAGTCTTCGGTCGCCCATTGTTCTTCATTAGGCGACCTCTCTTGTTCAACCTTGTCTTCGATCATCCTCTCAATACTTTTGGTCGACCGCTCAGTCTTTGACTTTACTTCTTTGATCTTTGCTCTTCACATCAGTCGACCACTTATCAACCTTTGGACGACCGCTGCACACATAGGATCTTCCTGTTAATTCTTCTATGTGCATAGGTCATTCATTCATCAACTTCGGTCGACCTATCATTCCCTGAACATGAAAATCCTATTTTTAGAATAATTCAACAAGCTCATTAATCCAAACTAAGTTCCTTCATAAATTTGTGATCAACAAAACAATCTCGGGATCCTAGATTCAACAATCCCCCCTTTTTTATGATTATAAATTTATGAGGAGTGAACTTAGGGTTAGTTATAACCATAAAGCTTATACAGAAATTTAACTAACCAGAAATACTCACCCTCAATCAGATATCTCATTTTTCAGAAACTTCTCCCCCTCAACTCATGCATATTCTCAAAACATGTAAATCAGGCACGCTCAATAATTTGTTTTTAATACTTTGTATTTTGAAGCATACTTCATAAAAGAATAATTACAATGTAAAAATCACAAGCAAGTTCATATCATTTTTGAAAAACAAAAATCATACACAGGTCATTCAGTACACACATTCAGACCAAGTGTTTTTCAAATGTATAACTTGTTTTCAATACAAAATTTTCCTATCTATATATTTCTCTTGGTCCTTATCCTTCTTCCTCCTCGTGAACCTTTTTCCAAACTTCTTTTCAGAGGAAGGAAGAGTTGTTGAGTCTTCAGCTAATATCTTATTTGTTGTTTCTTCTAGAATTTTATTTATTACATCAACCATCAAGGTGTTAATTTCATGTTCTTGTTCAACAACTAGGTCTTGGAATTCTTCTTCTATGTTGTTTTTGTCAGTTGTAATGGTTTGACCAGCTTCCATCTCAATAATTGCTAGGCCAACTTCTTGCTCTCATGCAGAAATTTCCTCTTGATTCACTCATGCACCTTGAAGATCAATGTTATGGTCACCATCCTCCTCTTCATATTCTACTAAGATGGGTTCGTCCTGGTCACTTCTCTGATTGTTCTCTCCCCCTTTTTAATTATCAAAAGAGGACTCCGGATAGGGATCATATCCATGTGCTCTCATGAAATCCTCTAGAACATCCCAATGATGATATGCTTGATTATGATGAACATCAAGTTGTGTGCTCACTTCAGTACTGTCGAACTGCTTTTCTCGAACTCTCTATAGTAACTCAGGAGCTTGACTTAATTGGTCTAACATTGGGCTAAGATGAGTTACCATGGTATCCACTTTGGTGCATAGATGAGTCCAAGCAGTCCTAGATGAAGGCCATGTGGTCGAGACAGTAGAAGTGTCTATTGTAGTAGAGGTAGGATCAAGATTTTCAGCAGTAGAGAGATCTTTTGAGGGTTTAGATGACTGGCACATAGTGTCCCAGCACTCAAAAGTAGAAGGAAGATCAGTGAGTTGAGGAGATTCTTTGGTGAGTCCTTTTTGAGTCAGGGTAGTAAAATAGATCTTATCATTTTTTGTGGGAAGGAGAACATCTTCATTGACATCAAACTTGGATTGAAGGAATTTTTGAACCACGAAGGTGATAAGATTTCCAAAATACAGGCGAGC
>LTAE01019473.1:0-12788 GCA_001647135.1 Pontederia paniculata
CGTATATGCCTCCTCCTCCATACACTTTTCTTGTTTATATAACCTCCTCCTCCTTCAACTGGTCGACCGTTTATATCCTTAGGATGCCCGCTGCACACATATGAGTCTTCATGATGTGTAATACGTGTGCAGTGGTCGTCCATTCCTTTAGCTCAGGTCGACCGCTGTACTGAACTTGTCTATGTCCTGTTACAGAAATCAGCTCAAACAAGTTCATTAGTACAGACTGAGTTCACTTACAAATTTGTGATCATTCAAAATAATCTCGGGATCCTAGATTCAACAAAAATGTATTCCTTTTTTAGCATGATCCATTTCTAACTTCAACATGGACCATTTCACTTTGGTCAATCCACTACTTTGGATGTTTCTTCCTCTTTAGAACATTAACTAGGTTATATACATGCAGATCTTATTTGGGTGATGAGTTATATTTGATCTTAGTCCCAACACGATACATGTCCAAAGCAAAACGATTGTGTTGTGATCATGCTCCTATGCTTAACCTGGCGTGGGTTTAATAAAATTTCTGTCTAATACGGTTCATGTCCAAGTGTGACGTCGCCTGCTTCATGGTATCGTCGTGGGGCAACTTCAAAAGACGGTCCACATACAAAAGTGACACGACCCGCGTCGAGAATATGGGATGGTTCTTTCCAGTTAATCGACGTGGTCTACGTCCTTGTCAATCTAGAGGCACCTCGGTGATTTTTCCCATAGTCATGTACTTAAAAACAATTAAGGTGTGAGAAAAATAACTAAAACATCTACTGGGAATTTTGGCTATCACGGGAATGCTTCTGAATCATCAAATCTAAAATTCCTTGACATCAAAATCAATAATGTTTTTTTCATAAAATAGAGAAATGATATTCTTTAATATCATGGATCTTTGATATAAAACTTTAAAACTTTACATACCTTTTTGATGATCTTTAATCCTTTTCACATTCCCCCACAACTTAAGCCTCTTTATTGCTTCTCCTACATGTGTCCCTAGTGTAAGGCAAGAAGAAGAGGAAGAAATAAGAAAGTCAAAGATCTCATTTGTCAGACCTTAAGGCTCAGATAGAAGAAGAGGGGAGAAAGAAGAGAGACAAGAGAGACTTCGTGATTGAAGGGAGAAAATATGAGTTTGGTGGATTTATTTAGTGCCCAAGGGTTTATATTGAGGAGTCTAGGACTTCAAATAACAACGGTCTAGGATTTGATCTCCTAATTAAAACAGGCTTAGGGTTTTGTTTTTCTCCTTTAGGTAGAATATGGGCCATGTTTGAGTAGGGCACGGTTTGTTTCAACCTTTTTTCCTTTATTTCTAGCCTCGGGTATTATGTTATAAGATCATTAAAAATAAATTTATCCTCAAATTTATGAATAGTGTTGGGTCTTACGGAAAGGTGTACAAACTTTTTACGCCTTTCATATTTTAATTTCCATATGGATTCTTTTCCAAAATGATGACTGCACGCCACCTTAACCTTATAATTAGTCACATCCTTCTTAAGGTTAGATTCCTCCATTGTGACCACATTCACATCATCATGATTGTATCTATGAAGCATACACATGGATGCATTATGCACATGTATGTGTGATGGTGGTAGTGTCAGTCTATATGCTCCTTCATCAATTCTCTCTAACAATTCAAATGTATCAATGTAATGAGGGCTAAGCTTTCCTTTCTTACTTAACTTCACAACTCCGTTAGATGACGATGTCTTCAACATAACCTTGTCATAAACTTTGATTGTGTAATATCTACTGGTACTCTTTGTAATCCAAGTTTTTGCATCATCCCAATCTTATCAGATGTCTCTGAATATAATTGATACATAATCAATTCTTATGTGGTCACATGATAATTGTGATGATAGAATTTGATTGAACTTAATTCTCTTTGAATGCATTGTCCATGTTCGACTTTTTTTAAGATTCTAGAAACTAATCTTCCCTTACCTCATTTACTGAGTCTATATACATAACGCCTCTAGCGTTTAGGTGGTCAATAACCTCCTTATATATATATATTGATATACATATGTTATTTGACAATCAATATATTTACATTCCTACACCTATATATAGCAACATCAACCCATAAGCACTTAACCATATTAAACTTATGTGCAGATCATGGGAATTCATTCGCAGACGTACATGATTTCCTATAACCTTTCATAGTCCTTTCAATAATCAAGCATTCAGATAAAACTCAATCCATCTCATGTGGTTCAAAGTCATTAGACATTCTTGTGTGAGTCATTATGCACATTCCACCCATGGTACATATTTGATTTTGCATCATGAACATGATGCTAACTTATTTTGAAATTATTTTATATTGGTCTCACTAGAAGATATTTATAAATGGAATTTATTGGTGCACATCTTTAATAGATAAAATCCTTATAGGATATATGACTTTTTTTCATCCTATGAACATTAAGCGTACAAATTTACATATTGATCATAAATATAAGTGACATTTCACAACTAATAGATCAGTCCTTTCTAACACAACATCTACATCATAATGTCTTACTTTCTTAAACTTACACTCAATAATTCAAAGAACCTTCATTATATATCATAACTTCAGAAGCTCTTAAGATCGTCCTAATTGGTCATACTATCAAGTCTTTGTCAAATGAGAATAATTCAACCTTGTACTTCACTTAAGATTTTAAAAATAATACCATAAATAACTCTAACTCACTTATAAAAATTTCACATTTTATCCTCTTAGAAAGCCTTTCAATAACTTAAGTTAACATATTCACATATTTAAAATCCACTAGTTACAATTTGACCTCAAGGAAGATCTATACATATATCTACTTCTCAAATATCATATCCTAATTTGATCCCTCATCATTCGGCCACTATTTAGGGCGGCATAACAACAATTCATTCTTCTGCTCACATTATTTGCTTATAATCAACATGAGATAAATTCAAATAATATGTCAAAGGCTTCATATATTCTTCATTCATACATCGCACATGATGTTTGAATGAGAACATCATAGATTAAAAAAATTTATTATTTGGTACGCATGATAATCGTCAACTTATCTAATCATAACTTTTATTTTCCTTACATCCCACTTCATGTAGTCCTTGACTCTGTCGAAGCTAACTTTTGATATCTATCTATTCATATATCATTTTCTTGTGTTTGCTTAAGGAGGGTCCAACCGATCAATCGGGACATTCAAATGAATCCACGCTAAATCAACCGAAGCCTATGATACATTATCATTGTGACTCTTAAACTAGTAATCGTTTAAACCAAGTCCAACTAACAAGCCACACAATCTAAGACTCTTAAATGAGTAATATTTTGTGTCATGAATTGTCTTGACTTTAATTCAAAAGTCAATTTCCTCATACACCTAGAAAAATAAAAAATAATTAAATTAAATAGTTAATAATCAAACTAAATGATCATCTTGCCGAGAAAAGACACTAACGACAATATTAATGTTTAAATGAAATGATTTATTAAAATGAATCCCATATAACACCGGATTCAACAAAATTTCATAATACAAACTACTCCATAACACTAAAAAATAACATCGGAAAATACTCCAAAACTATCAAAGAAAAGAAATAAGAAAAACCTAACTCTTCAAGAAGAATCAATAGCATGACCCTTTGTCAGGTGCACCGAGCTTCAGACTCCTTAGCCTTAAACTTGATTTTAATCTTCAAGAAATTTTAGATTTTTTTCTTCGGCATCTAGCTCTCAAATAATGATCCCAGGGGTCTTATTTATATAGTTGAGGGTTATTCTAAATTTTCATAATATTATTTCATCTCAAACCCTTCTTTTGGATAAAAATTAGTCAAAAACAACCTTATCACGAAAATAATTTTAAAATCTAATTTGCTTGAAAAAAATAGTTTGGAGTTATATTCTACAATTTCAATTTTCATGGTCGCGATAAAGATTTTCAGGGTCAAGATCGAGATTGTGCTAATTGATCTTCATTTTGTCACAGCCCATGCCATCATGGCAGATGAAACTATGCCATTAGGTCTTCAATTTGTTACAGTCTGTGAAATCAATTTCACGGCCATGACAATGGTTTTTCAAGGCCTGTGAAAGAAATTTTACAGTTACTACCGTAAATTTGGACATGAAACTTTCATTTCACAGTCATGATATTTAAATATTCAACTTCATAGCCCCGATAATGAAGTTACAACCATGATTTGTGCAAAAATTATATTTCTGGTGTTTCACGACAGTGACTGAATTTGATGGTCCAAATTAGCATCTTGAAATTGTGATTCTAACTTTACTTTAACTCTTAAGTGAGTGCAACTTTTTTGTTGGCTTTGTTTCTTCATCCTTGTGCCTCCTAGACAAAAAATATCAAAAGATTGGGTAGTTTTCTAAATCAAAATAAATAAATGCAAATAACTTATAAAATGAAGAATAAATTAAAAATGCAAAATTCTTTCAAAAAAGTAATGAAGAATAAATTAAAAAGTCTTTGCAAAATGTGGTAAATTTACAAATACTTAAAATCTTGCTTGTCCTCAAGCAAACATCAAGGCAGACTCAAAAAAGTTCCATTGTAATAATCATCTAGTACACCAATATAGTTCTCATACCATCCTTTTACATGTTCATCAAAGGAGAATCTCGTCTTTGTCAAAAACCAAATTTCATAGAACTTTTGAATTATAAACACTTTTAGATAATCTCAAGTTCAATTCTGTGCAAAAGAAAAAATACAATATTTTCAATAATAACATTAATGGTGGATGTGCAAATATCAAATGAGCTTATAATTTTTTTTTTCATTTTATTTGACAAAAACTAAACACTTTGTTTTTTTCAAGTTGTAGCCTTCAAACAAGGTTGCACAAGTAAGATAATTGTTACAGTCATTTAACCGATGAATCATAGATCAATTGATCTTAGGTCACCAGGATTTAAGAGTCTCCTACGAGTTTACTTGTTCGAACATTCACATTTTTTGAATGAATATTTGAACTAAGGTAGTTGAGTTGACATTTAAGTATTTCTCCATATTTCTCAAGGTGATTCATGAAGAGAGCTTTTGATTAATGACCACCAAGCCAGATGACCTTAGGGCAACAAGTGTTATGGCACCCTTCGAGTTTATTTGCGCAAGTTCACCAAGGTTTCAAATAATACTTAAATATCACCTCAACTCTTTTTTCGCATTCATATTTTCAAACTTCAATTTTCATTTTTTTCTTTCAATATACTTTTTCTAAATTTTTTTCAATAAGCTTGCAAGATACTTATATGTTCAATAAAAATACTATTATTGTCAAGGCTAAAGAAAAAAAAGCAAGTCTAATAATTCATAGTTCTATTCAACAAAGAATTTTACTCTAGTATTCAATACTTAATTAAGAGAAATAAAGAGAGTAGAATTCAAATGTCATAGACCTATAAGAAGTCTTCGAGATTAACATGAAAGACATTTGGTATTAAATAAAGGTTAGTAAGATATTAGTACAAGTCAACTTTTTTATTTTTCAAATTTTATGACTTTTCATCAAAAATATGCAGTACATAAGTAAACATGCTCACTAGATAATGAATATGCAATGCAAGTGCAAAAACTCAAAACAAATTGCTGAAATAAACATGATGCATGCTAATGCAGACTCCCCCAAGCTTGAACCAAATATTGTTCTTAGTTTTAAGGCCTATACAAGAAGATACAATATGATGACTCAACAAAAAGAAACAGGAAAGGAAAAGTACACAACCCAAAATAATCTTGATGAGGTTGCAGCGACGACGAAAGGGATGCTCCATAGTGGATCTAACTGAAGTGGTAGTTGTGCATGCAGCGAATCATGGTGTTAGCGCTCCTACTGCATGCGTATCTTGCAAATATCCTCATAATGACACAATTGCTCAGCCTACATTGCCTCAAGGGTGGATCATAAACTATTGAAATCAAAGGCTCGAGGAAAAGATAGAGGATGTAGTGGCATGTATATGAACGATACAAAATGTGATGACACCCTAAACCCTTTAGAGAATGTTCATGGTGGCACCATCTCCATTAGAGGCATCATAGATAGAAAACCCAGTTGGTTTTGATTGTGATCAAGAAAATTAAGATAGAGGATCTCACGGTCGTGACCATGAAAATGACTATTACGACCGTGAAAGACACTAAATATTTGGAGATCACAGGAGTGACTTCTCTAAACTTGATGAGTGAAAATTGTGTGTATTCAAAATACAGGTGGCATCAGGTTTTCTTGACCTGGGGGCACCTTCACAGAAATACAGAATATCAGCAAGCTTTAAAATTAACCTAAACACACAATTTTAACCGCAATTATACGGTTATCCTTGTAGTACTTTAGGGTCGAATCCACAGGGAAATTGGAAATTCACAATTCAATGCTCTATTCTACCACGAACCGAAATCAAGAGGAAATATCTTTTGTGCAGGTCTAGTTTCCGGCACAGGTACCCCCAGTCTAGTTTCCAGCATAAATGGTATTTGATCTTGGATAAATTTCTGTAGGAGAAATCAAACATTAATCATTCAAATCCTTACTCAAAAGAGTCTTTTGAGCCTAAAATATGTATTTATATCCAGGGAATGTCAAATGATGCAAAAGTAGTAAAAGGTGTGGCGATATATGTAAATGATGCATGATTTCATGAAAAAGTGTAATTCTTGCATATGAAAATGGTGAGTGAATNAGCTAGTGGCGCACAGGTACCCCCAGGTCTAGTTTCCGGCACAGGTACCCGCAGTCCAGTTTCCAGCATAAATGGTATTTGATCTTGGATAAATTTCTGTAGGAGAAATCAAACATTAATCATTTAAATCCTTACTCAAAAGAGTCTTTTGAGCCTAAAATATGTATTTATATCCAGGGAATGTCAAATGATGCAAAAGTAGTAAAAGGTGTGGCGATATATGTAAATGATGCATGATTTCATGAAAAAGTGTAATTCTTGCATATGAAAATGGTGAGTGAATTCCTTGTCATCAGTAAGCTATTTGGTATATGTTTCTTGGATGTGTTTGTGTCTTCACATCAATGGGGTGCTCCTCTCCTCTAATGATGAATGCTTTGAAGACAACTTTGTAATTGTGGTTGAAAATTCCAAAGATGAGCTTTTCCTTTGGACCCTTCTATCCTTAATTGTATATCTGCTTGTCTCTTAGCATCCACTATGTAGTCCATGTTGTCCATTGAAAATTTCTTTGTGGCATCCATTTTATTCTATATGGATTCCGATAGTGACATGGACACAAATGTTAGTTGATCACTCCATATTGTTCCTCTTTTGATATTCAATATTTTGAAAAGTCAGCTCCACAACTCACTTCTCTAATGCAAGAAGTCCATCTTTTCGAACTTTAATCAATGATCTATGGGTATGAAGGAAAGAAGTTTTTTTCATGAACTTGTTGTTGATTCCTCAACTATAACTAATCTTCTAATATGTTGATGAGTTGTTCTTGTATGCTGAATTTTTTCTCTATAATTGCATTTAGTTGAAACATTTTTTTATGTTAGTCTTTGAATATATTAGGGCACTTTTATGTTGTGGAGCCTCATCCAACTTTTTATAGTGAGCTTCTTTTTTAGCCACTCACTTTGTGTTTTATGTTGTGGAGCTCATCCAATTTTGTTGTGAGCTTTTAATTCCTCCACCTGCTTTACTAAGTTACTAATTATGGTTTCATGTAGATGAAATTTTAACTCAATTGTAGATAGAATCTTCGATAGTATGTGTTTGATGTTGGAGGTGATCTCAATTGAAGGACTTTTTTCGAGACTTGAACTTTCATCATCATCGTAGGAGTTGCATATAATGTAGTTCACCAATTGGGAGAATATCCTCCCATTGTTATTCAAGTATATACAAAATATTTCTTGAAAAACTAACACAACACTAAATGAAATGGGAAAGTATATGCAATAAAAATGTTTACGTGATGAAAATAGAAAGAAAATCATCTCAAATTAACTAGTGAAACTAACCAAGTAAGCTGACAATTAGCCCCCAGCAATGGCGCCAAAAACATCATGCGATCTAAATACATTAGGAAGCACACTAGCCATTCAAATAATAAAGTATTTAAAAGTAAGAATGTTGAACCCATGAAGAGTAATGTAACCTAACCTATCTAATTTTGAAATTAATAAGGAAAGTTCAAATTGTGATTGAATAACATTAGGAAAGATGGGATAAGATAAAATTTTAGAAGATAAGATGAGATAATACCTGATAATTTTGGGAAATTAGGACACTTTGTTTCACCACCATTTTCGAATTGAATCAAATTTATGCATAGGTCAAATCTAATGATGGATTTGAAATTGTTTAAATTATGATCCCCTAAATAGGTACAATCATATATTTTATTTTCATATTAATTAGGACATTTAAATGAATCCATCCTAAATCAATCTAAGCCTAAGATGCATTATTATTGCAACTCCTAAATTATTAATCACTTAATCAAGTCTAACTAACAGGACACAATCTAAAACAATCGAATGAGTAATCCTTTGTGACATGGATTGTCTCAACTTTTATTCAAAAATCATTTTTTTTCTCATGCACTTAGAAAGACACATTTTGACTACGAAAAATAGTCTATAATTTCACTCTCTGGTATTGTACAAACCATACAACACTCGACAACTTTTAGATGAATAGTCGTATTGACTTGTCCCTCTTTGAGGTGAAGTCGTATTGACTTGTCCCTCTTTGAGGTGAATCAATCCCTAGGGGGATTGAAACACATAGATAAAATAGTAGAATAGAAATATTTCTTTAGTTCAAATCCATTCAATCCTAAAAAAGTGCACAAGAAGCATTGTACAATTCATAAAGCAATTGATAAAGAAAATGATGCACCATGTCAATGAAAGCAAACTATGAATTGGTACATGAACATCCTAGGCATAAATTAACTATAAAACAAGAAATTGGCTACTAAAATCCAATCGGAAAGAATAAAACACTCAATTTATCCACGTTGCAGTCATTGATAATCCTTTTCCAACACTTCTTTCCAACTAAATTTCTTGCGACAACTGAATACCCCTGCTTGTCACATGTCCTAAGGTGCCCAGGAGGAAGTTTTCGTAGGGATTAATCTTCATCGGGACCACAAGGTGAGCTTTAAAATATTACCAACTTTTAATAGTTGTTTATTGTTGCATGCATAATCCAACATATATTTAGGCTTAACTTTATGTTTATTTAATTAATTTTATCATGACATGCATCAATTTATTAGGTTAGTCAAATCTACCCAAGTTTCATATTTTTATTTTCCAGGACACACGAAGCAATAACGAAGCTATTAGATAAAATTGCACCCAAATCAGAGTCAAAATCAAGTAATAATGGAAAATGAATGAATCTATCGTGAGTTCTAACAAAATTTAATGTGTTGTTGAATAGACTTGTAACAACCCATGTAACGGCCCATGATAGAAGCAACAATTGGATTTTACAAAGCCCTCACGACCATTGAAGTTGAAGCAATTTTGGATGATCTTATAGGTCGTAATATGACTTTATGTCGTTAAATTGCATTTCATATGCCAGGATAATAGTTGCAGCCTTGATAGTGAAGACATATGTAAGTTGAATGATGTTACATGTCATAAATGAATAGTAAAGGAAGTCGCTATGTTTGAGTAGCCCAATTCATGGGTTCTTATGTTCCATCATGTGATGTTAAAATGAGTTTTCATGGGTCACTCTATTTTTTCATATGTCACAATAACCACTTTCCATATACAATCTAGTGTGTCACAACAACATTAAATTCCATCATAGGTCACAACAGCAAGCCTACATTCATCAGTTCTCAATTGAAGTTGGATCTTTTGAAGTATTGCTAATGGGGGAGGGGGTTTGAAGAACTCATATCTTAAACTATTTGATGATCAATAGGATACAGAATTATTTTGAAGATTTAATTCTTAATCACAAAGTCAATTATGAATTCTAAAAGAAATTTTCATTTTTTGACTTGAAAAGATTTTTTGAACCTTATCAAAATCTATGGAAAACATAAGATGCTATAAAGACACATTTTTTGAGCCAAAACCTTAATGGTAAGAGCCTATAAATCTGTGTCTACAAGCCAAGGATGTGAGAGCAACTTCATGAGATTGTTGAGAAGATTTCTACATGGTACACTAATAACGAAAATCATGTAAGAGTTCATTATCAATACAAAAGAGTACTCTCTATTCTCCACATTGTTAGGATGATTATATGCATCAATTTTATATATCTCTTAGTTCTTTTGTAAAGTCTTAATTGTTATAGCTAACTACTAGATTCTTTCGGTATTGATTATAGTTTAACTAATTCTCATGAACACTATGTTGATTTATTAATAATGTTGTTGATTATTACTTTATGCAAGTTATGTTCTATTTTAGTAAACCAATCAAGAAATACCAAGATTTGTGGTCTATTGGAATATATTCTTAATGGTGGTTCAATAGTTTATAAATCACATCTCTTTGCATCCTAATATGAATATATTGAGAGTGGAACCATTGAGGAGTTTTTTTTTAAATTTTATTAGAATTAAGGATAGTTGGTTTACTTGTTAAAGGAGATAATATTAGATGTTACTAATCCATCTAATAAATAAATTTATCTATCATTGCTTAAATCAATTTATAACAGAGGTTAAATAAATTTGTTTCTAATCTTATTTCTCATATTAAGGCCCTATGCATCATTAGTTTTAGATCATTTTAGTATTTATCTTTTTTTTGTTATTTTACTTTTCTGCACTCTTTCATCAAACCAATTAGTAGCCTCTCAAAGTACATAATCAATTAATAAAATTCCTCTTGGGATCCATCTTTTTACTCTTAATACATTTTTACTTGATCAACTAGTGCAATTACTATCATATTTTTTACTTGTTAACAAATTTCACATCAAGTTTTTGGCATCATTGTCAGTAATTTTTTTTTTAAATTCTATTCTTGTTTCAAGTGATTTTGAGACTTTATATTTGTTGCTTTCACTTTTCGGTTAATGTTGTGTAATACTTTTTAGAAGATATTTTCTATTCGCAACTTGATCATCAAGTTTGCATCATCACATCCTTAGTGGTGAAGAAGAAAACAAATATCAATTAACAAATTAAGGAGAACAAAGAGATCATTAAGCAAGATGAAAGTCACACAAAAATAATGTCTACTCAAAGCACCATGATGAAATCAACGATCTCAAATAGAAGATCCATCCATGGATTTATTTTCCATATTCACAGATATGATCAACCATCTATAGAAGAAAGTCTCTATACAACAAGATCAACTATGAAATTTGGAGAGATAAAATTTCAAAATAAACATAACACAACAAAATATAGATGAATTCATCACTCAAATCAAATATCGATCTTAAATAGAAGATAATTAGTCAATTCATCACAACAATTAAAAATAGGCTCACAATACAATGTTAACTCATCCAAATTTTGAAGTCACTGACACAATACAAATGACCCGAACAAGAAACACACACATCCAGGCTCAAAGATAATGGGGACTTTTTTGGAAATATAAAGAATAAAATTACAACGAAAATAATAAAAATTAGATATCCTATCAAAAATTCGGATCTAATATCAAATGATATAAACCTTGTTAAAAACATGAGAACCAACAATAAAGTTTCAAATATCAAACATCAATCAATGAAATCCAGTAAAAAGGAAATTGCAATAAGCAGAATATTGACCCAAGAAATCTTCAAAAAGGTTCAAAGCAATCTTCAAAAATCAATCAAAGCAATCATATATAATTGCTTAAAAAATTGTACAAGTAATAATACATAAAATCAAATTGAAGTTTTGGAAGATTGCTTAGAAGCAGAAAAATATTTCACTAATAAGAAATTCCTAATATAGAATCTACTATCCTATCTTTTGTTTCATTTCCTCTGAAATAATCAGAAAAATATAGTGTAGACTAATTGAGCTTCTTATGGGCCATGGCAAGTGGGTTCGTGGCTTCCTATCAAATTAATAATGATGCATTGCAATGTGGCACTTGCATTTGGATTATTGGGCAATTTTATGTTATATGAAACGACCATTCACTTATAATTATTTTTGGTGAAGTCGTTTGATCCATCATATGATTTTTCTTTTCATTAACCATCGGATGTTTTCTGGTATTCTTGTATGATAAACAAAACTACATAATAAAAATATTTTCTATTGTATCGTTGGCAATATTTAAAAAAAAACATCAAGTTAAATTCCAACTTCGACGTTGCAGTATTTGGTTCTGAGAAAACACATTTTCTACTAATAATATTATTATTACTTTTGCATATTTACAAAATGAAGGTTTCTTTTCTATTTAGCTCCACTAAATTATCATTTTTTTTAAATAACCCATAAACTTTGATGTTAGCGACTTACCTCCTTTCAGAGGGGGAGATTTTCTGAAATGGGAGATACCTGTGTGAGGGGGAGCATATATGGTTAGTTAAAATTTCTGGATATATTTTTATGTTTATAACTAACCCTGAGTTCACTCCTATGAATTTGTAATCATCAAAAAGGGGGAGATTGTTGAATCTAGGATCCCGAGAATGTTTTGAATGATCACAAATTTGTAAGTGAACTCAGTCTGTACTAATGAACTTGTTGAGCTGACTTATGTAATAGGATATGTTCAAGTTCAGAGTAGCGGTCGACCTGAGCTGAAGGAATGGACGATCAGTGCATACGTAATTTATATATGAAGAA
>LTAE01019508.1:0-10551 GCA_001647135.1 Pontederia paniculata
CTTGACCCGTGGTGTAAGGGCCTGGACGACTTTACACGATTTCACGACAAAGAGTAGATGGATGTGATTCAGAGGCGAACCCATGGGCCTGGTGTCCTCTCATTATTAAAAGTTATCTTTCTTAATTCAGCTTTCTCTATTATAAAAACCAACAAAAATATTATTTTCAATGATTACCCCTCACCTATTCCGGTTAGGGCTTGGACCTTTAGTGTCAAGCCCCCTAACCGCGAGAGCTTGACTGGGGAACAGTAGTAATAGAGGCGTGAAAATGAAGTTTTCCTGTGGATCGATACCTAAAGTACTCGACGATTGTCGTATACTTGCGGTGTTAGGAGTGTGCATAGGTTTATAAATATTAAAATTTGAAGTGAAGACAATCTTTTACAGAAGATTGATCCTGGTTAATCCCCTAACCATTAATCCCCTAACCTGTGGTCATTTTTTATCTTACCCCACACTTCGCATTAGTATGTGTCAAAAGTATGAGCTTTGAGCCAAATGAAATATGCAGGCATCCGACTCTCCATTAGCATTGGATGGTGAGGAACTGGACGCAAGGCTCAGGCTTTTGCCTCTTCCTATTGAGAGAACAGATATGTAGATGGAAAAACTTTTGCCTCTGCCTCAGTACTGACTAAAGTTGTTCGGAAATCGTAAGAGTAGTATTATTCTTTGGACATGTAAAAGTCTCCTATATGTATTTGCAGCATGCACTATGACAATTAACTCATCTACTGCTATGAATTGTGCAGGTTGGCCAAGGAGACTCAAGTGTATAGAGAGGGCTCTGCAAAGTTTATATATGGGCATGGAATCACCTGTCGCAGCATCCCATTAGAATGAACTTTGATGCTTGTATGCAAGTAATCAATAATATTATTCAGTTCAAAGAAATGTTTCTAATTAGGTACTTGTAAATTAAATCTACTCTGTTAATTGAACTTAGTTTGTTCTAAATCATCACAGATAGACGATCATAATCATCACAGCTAAATTAGCAGACCATTTCTAATTTTTTGTACTTAAAGAAGACCTTACTTAATACTTTTCTTCTCGTATTACTTTCTCCTATTTATAGGATTTATTGAACACCCTTATATAGAATTTAGTAACCATTTTAACTTCATTTTTAGCCTCTTCACCACCACCTCCAGCTCGTGATACAGTTGAATTCCTCTTTATACATACTATAGATTTTCCCTCTTACAAGATGTGCATCTATCTCTCTCTCTCTCTCTCAAATACTGAACATGGCAAGACAACTTGCTCTCGTGGTTCTATTTTTTCTTGCTATGAACGCACGCGGGTACACTGACGAGGAAACAAAACAAGCCATTGAGACCATGATAAAACATATGCAAGAAGCAACCGGTAGAACGGGCGACCCCGATCGCGTCATAGAAATAGCTTCTGGAAAGATAAACCCTTATGTAGCACCATCCATGGAGGATTTGAGCAACAAACTTGAAGAAGGGAATAACGAAGAAGCTCAACGAATTATTTCTCAAGGTTTGACGATGCCGCAAGGAGGCTCCCAACAAGCAGTACACGTCCAAAACGCCCCTGGATGTTCAACTCACAGGGGCCAAGTCATAGTATTGTTGAGGGACCAAGTGCTCGAGGGCCAAGCGCTCAGGGGCCAGCTGCGCAGGTGTTTATGAATAGCCTCAACAGTAATAGCCCCGACACACTACAGGCTTTTGGTTTGCTTGGCTCAGCCGCGGCTTCTTCCTCTTGTGAGGGGATGCCATGTATGATCCTCTACATCATTTCCTTGTAATTAGGCGACGATGGTTCGCCTATGACACAAGCCGATTATGTCTATGTCCCTCAAAGAGATTTGATTAAGCGAATGAGAGGGGCAAACTATTTATTAAGCTTTTATTGTTCAATTCTTATGAGACCTTGATTATGCATGCAGTAGCGGTGGAGGCACGTGGGTTCACAATTTTAAAGTTAAAAGTTAATTACAACAATTAATTATTTTGATCCAAAAATTAGTATTTTTTTTAGATTTAGAAAACATATTAAAATATGGTAAAAAGGACATTTTATAGTCATTATTTTCAAAATAGATTTTTAAGCATAAAGTTTTAAAAATTAAATAAAAATTAATCTTCACAATAAGAAATAAGTTATAAACAAATTTAATTATGTTAAAGTTAAAAAAATTGCATTATGCGATTCAAATACGAAAATTATGAGATTAAACAAATGCTAGACTATATAATGGCTTAAGTGTTCAAATTTTAGATTAAGAAATAACACAAATAAAAAATTAAAACTTTTTAGAAATAGAAGAATTAATATAAACATAGGACAAAATTTTGTACTTGTTTTAATGAAATAGAGACGAAGAACATATCATAATAGAAAGAAGAAAAATAATACAAAATAAACAATATCTTCATGAGCAAAGAAAAATGACAAATAAATGTTAAAAAAATATTATTAAAAATAATTAATATATGACTTTATAAATTCATATTAGTACATTATATTAGAAATATATAAAAGATAAAATTTAATAATTTTCATTGATGATAAAGACAAAAGAAATTAAAAATAAAGAAGAATTAATAACACACGATTAAAAAAAGAGGTGGATGGAGGGATTCGATTCCTCGTCAACAAAGTGTTAAAAACAACAAGAAAGTGATTGTGACAATTGTTTCATGCATAAATATCACTCTCGTTTATTTCACAATTATTATTGTTATCATACTTAATTTGTTTGCACTTATACGAATACAAATAATTAAATAAATATTTTTTTTGCTTACAAGAGGAATAATTTCAAATCAAGCAGACTATTCTGTTGAGAGCTGACTAGTTTGAATCTAAGATTGAAGAGGGAGCTAGTAGCTCAAAATTAATATTTGTTTGATATCTAATTTATAGAAATATTAACATCCGAGTAGTTATTAGTTGAGTTGACCCCAAGCAAATGGGTGGGGTAAGATCCCGTAGCTCTTATTTTTTGAAGTTTAAATTTGAGTTCATGATTACTAGAAAGATGAACCCAACTCGAAATATGAATTTTCATGAAACAAAATTCTGCTAATTATTTGTGCCAATCAAATAAAGTTATAAAGAGTAATTATGATTTATTACTTAGACTAATTATTACACATTATGGCAAGTAATTAATGTAATACACATCACTAAATCTATACAGGATCATATGAGTATTGTTTTTCATATGATTTATTTGCATTATGATATATATGATAAGGTAGATGAGTCATCTTCAATTGTTGGAGTGTCGAAAATGCAGAAATTTGACTAGAAGCCTAAAAAAATATGATTTCTTAAAATATTAGAATTTGAAGAAAATAAATTATCGATAATTTCTCCTACTTATTAAATTTCGATAAATGTGATTTTTAATAAATGTTAAGTAAATCTTAGTTAGGTATCTGGAGTTTATAAAAATGGAAAATATGAAAAGTTTTCGCTTTTGTTCTTGCAACAAAAAATTGAATTTTTAATCATTTTGCCAAAACTTGATGCGAAAAATTTGTAGCAATATGCTAACACGTGCACTAGTTGCTCAAGTAATATAATGAGTGAGTAAGATTGTTGATCCCACTAATTATTAAAGAGGAAGAATTAAACCTTTCGATTTTTAACCCCAACTAGTTATTAAAGCTAATATTAGTTCTCTCTCAAATAAGAGTTCTTTCGATTTCTTCTTAGTTGACTATAAAACCTTGGGGCTCTTTCGATTTCTCCCAAATTATGGTTTGATGCAAGCAATAAGAACAAACATTAAATACTATCAAAGGGTTCATCAAATTATGAAAAGATCCAAAACAACAGAGTTAAACAAACTAAACATAAAAGGAGATTTCAAAGTTTATCTCAGAATAATTAGAAAATAAAAAAGTAAAAAACTAAGGAGGAGAGAATGTCACTTGCATATCTTGTGATTTTCCTCGCAAAGGTCCAAACTCCAAGCCTCCAAAGCCTTCTTCTTTTCTATTTCCTTTCGTGTATACTTCTGTTGCCTTGGTCTCCAGAAGTCTCTTAGATGATAAAATATGATTGATAACTCGATTGCAAGATCCCCTTTCTCCAGGTTCCCATGGGTCTTATTTATAGGTTTTGGAACATCTTCCTAGGGTTTAGAAATGATTCGTAATTGTTCTGCATTGCCGACCGATTTCACGCCCTGTAAGTATTGTGTAACGGATGTGAATCGGATGGGAGTCGATATCATCATGGTCATCAACTTGATTTTACACCCATGAAGTTGTTAATCATTGTATGTCATGATTTTTTGTAGCGGCCATGAAAACTAGTTTCACGCCCGCAAATTAATTGCCTGTGAAAAAGGCTTCATGCCCATGAATCGTATATTTTCCAATATCAGTCTTCAGTCGTGCTCGTGAATTCTCTTCATTGCGGTCTTGAATTTGCTCAGTAAATAATAAGGCTTCTATAGCGCCCGTGAGATGGAGTTAATGCCCATGAAGTTGCTTAACACCTTGTGAAGATCTCCTCAATTTCGTGTCTTGAATTGACACTTCAAATCTTCATTCTTTTCCCATCATTTTTCGTCTCTTCTACACCTTTTCGCTCCTGCATAAGAAAAACATAGAAATAGGATGTATATCACAAATTCCATGCACTCATAACAAAATGAATGCAAAACATGCAACTAATGGAACACGATGAGACATCAGAATTTATTAGTCCTAAGATGTGTGTTTCTTTCGAATGCATTCAAAGGTCTCTTTATAATTTTTGGTTGAATGCATATTTCACATTTTCTTCTTAAAATCCTTATCATTAAGAGTTAGATAATTATGTGCATGCATATGTTGAAGAGACTAATGTTTAAATGTGCAAATCTAGCATGTTATAACAAACAAGAACTAATAATATAAAAAAAATCATTCATATCATTAATACTATTTTTAAACACACCATCATTACAATATTTTTTCCCACAAATATATATATATATATATATATATTTTAAATAAGATAAAGTTATCAAATTCACGACCTTGAATCTTTTTTATACAAAGAAAACTAACATACGCTAAATTTTTCATTAAGTTAAGAAATTAAAGAACATTCACTAATGTCAATTTCTTTTCAGATGTTAAATTTTATTCCATAAAGAAACCAAATTATTATTCCCATAAGGACTTTTCTATTATCAACATCTTCATAATTTTTTAAATTGCTCGCGAACTTCATAAACATGGACAATAACATCTCGATCAAGTCACCAATCACAATTTTGACAAATGATACCATACCGACTTCGCTAACACAACAATTTGAATTTTCTCAATTCCTTTGAAACCATTGCAACCAAATCTTTTTTTTCGATGATATTGGTTTTAGATGTAGAAACATCATTGAAATTGGTACCCTTTGTTTACAACTACATTCTTTCATACTGTGTCCCTTTTTGTGATAATGGTAGCATATTCACTTCTTTTTAAATCTTGTTTATATTTCAAATTTGAGGAGAACTTTCACTTGCTTTTCCAAGCATTCTATTTCTCAATTTCACCATCATGATTCACTTTGAAATTTTGAGAAAGATATTGATGACAAGAAAAGGTATACCAAAATAGGTTGACCCAGCACCCGAAAAACTTACCCCAATCACCCTTTTTTGCTAATGATTTAAGGTGATTTATTTTCATTTTCCACTTTTTGAATAATAGGCATCATCATTATTGGATTTTGGAAATTTAAGCTTATTCTTAGAGGTTTCAACCAGATTCCACGATTTTAGTTGTTTGAATATTCGAATTTTTAATTTCCCACCGTTTTTGTTGTTACAGCCGAGGATCAGGGTAACCTCCATAACGGAAGCCCGGGTTTTGCGGAGCTGACAGCTAACCTCCGATATTCTTGGGATTTTGGAATTTGAAGATTTTCTTACCTCTGGATCTGGAACGAGCACAAACGGGGAGGTCTGAAGAAAGCACGAGGGTATAAAAAGGGGAAGAGGACGACAAGAAGAAAGGGAGAGGGGGATGGCCGGAGTTTTAGTTTTTCTCTTCTGCACTAAACTTAACTTTTGGGCAATGACTATGTTGGTTGTAATTGAATTTATTTATATAACTTTGGTACCCAGGATGTCCGGCTAAACTCCTATCGCCGGGATCCTGTGAAGATACTCTGTTTCACTTTCATCTGCTTAGAACTGCTTTGAACTTTATCTTTTCAATCGTTCACTTAATCTCGCATATTGAATCATGATGATGTATTTTGATTTATGTTTTATCATTGTTCGTTTGGTTTTTCCCAAGTGCGCACTGTCCTTAGGAACCATATAGTGTTGCCACCTTCACACAATGAGCCGAGAGGTTAGTGATGAAGTTTGGGGGAACCTTAGTTCAGGTTATGTCTCTTGAGATAGGGGATAGGTGAGAGCTTGCCCCTACCTCTAGAGCTTGACCTGGAGCGAGTAACACTTGTCTTGAGTTAGACTTATGGATTTAGTTTAGGAGGTGAACCAAGGTGCCTTGATCTCGAAAGAGGTTTGATAGGCGACTTGGGGCACAATCTTTTGGTAGGCACCGTAAGCATGCACCACGAGAGTGGGGGCTTACTGATCAGGTTACCCCTGTAGGGTAATGCTCCGACCTGAAGAACTCCCTGACTAACCCATTTAGGTTCCCCTTGGAAAAGATGTTAGTGCACGCTGAGAGGCGNCCAATTCCCCCCCCCCCCCTCTTCGTGCCAAGTGATCCAACAGTAGTAAATATGAATATATTATAATACAACTTTGTAAATAAACCTCAAAATTCATATTAATCGATCATATGGGTCACATATACAAATTGTAAGCATTATCAATTGTTCAAATAATTTTGTTTGAAAAGAGCTCAATGACCCTATTGTATGTATTTATTGTAAGACTTATTTTATTTTGATTTTATTTATTGAACAAGGAATATTAAAGTTTGATGAAGCCTACTAGTATATTTAATTTATTTTATAAATTTGAAAATTTCAAAAATATTGTTTTTTTATTCAATTAATGTTAATACATTAATGCAAAATAACTTGTTTATAATTAATTATTATTATTGTTTACAAACTAATTTTTACATAGATTGTTCATAAACTACTGAGATTGCATCCATAATCATAGTTAGATTATAATTTTACATCATTATTTATGATTGTTTTCTTTTTAATTATGGTTAAATGTTTGAGTGGTTAAATGAATTTTAAACTCAATTATCAATTTCCATTTGCATGTCACTAAATTTCCTCTATTTTGTGATTACTTGAATTAATTGATATCATATTCTATGATAACAGTAGAACTTATTAAGTGCAATATGATCTTAAGATTGAATATGTTTCACTCAAAAAATATTAAATTATTTTTCAAAAGATTCCTATTACCGGTTTTCATAATATTTTTGTCGAAGGTTATTAGGAGTGATGAAAGATAGGTATCATATAAGTCTTGAATAGACTATCAATATATGGGTTTATTGTACTTACTAAGAACTTGATGCTTATTAGGGATGTTGAGCACATCTTAGTCCTTCAATGCTTAATCAATGATTGATTTCATAAGTCATGGTTGTTTATCGCCATTGATTATCCTTTAGATGGTTAAGATGTGCTCAATATCCATACGGAGCATCAAGCACTTGGTAGCTATATTAAATCCTTAACATATATATAGTATTTTTAAATTCACGTCCCATATCGATATTATGTCAACAAATTCATTAAGTTATTAAAGCTATATTTTGAAATGTAAATATTAAAAAAAAATAATGACATAAAATAAGTTAATAAACTTGAAAAAGAATTATTTATACAAACGAAAATTGATATGGTTTAAAAGCCATTATTTTATGGAATTAAGAAACTATTGAGTTTTAGTTTGTTGAAAATTTTAATAGGTTTATATAATTATGTTAATTATAATCTTAAATATCACAAAAACTTGATATATTTAAAATAATTAGAAAACAAATAGGATGATAGTTTATAAAAGTAATTCGAATTAAAAAAGGAAAAAATATTGTCATGATAATTGAATGATTCATTGAAATGTAATACCCCATAATGTACCGAGTAATTGAAAATAACGTCAAACAATAACATCACAAATAAATTAAAAAGATAATTTTTGAGTGTCTTAGCAATGTAAGATAAATGGCTTAATTTTACTTGAATTTGTATAAAACTACATTTTAATCCTAAACTAAATTAGAAATGTAGATCATTTCTTGCAGAATTTGACATGTGCAAGTTAATTTTTGTTTATATTATTGGACCCAACTAAGCACCTAGTTCTTTATTGTGTGAAGTGTACAAAAATATTTGTCCCCTAATTCTCATAGTTGGATGTTCATTTTATATTAATAATTTGCTTTTATCAAATAAGAAAAAAAAATTTATAGCTATGATATAAGCGTTTCAATAACTTTAATATATATTGTGATTGTTTTTTTTACCATTCCTTGAATTTTGTAAGATGAAATTCAAATATCATTTATTTCATTTTTCATCTTAAATTGTTAGTAGTCATCCAACTTAACAAAGAGTAACTTTGTATAGATTTCAAATGCACCATATGTTACAAAAAACTATGAGCGTAAAAGTAGTTGCTTCGTCATGAAAAACGATAAAATAATTGTTTCATTAAGAAATAAAAAATAGAAGAATTCATGGCTAGCAGAAGCATTATGTCCATTTTTACTATCATTTTTCTTGTATTTTAGATGCTATTTTCGCTTGTGATTTGTAGAATGTTGTTTGCACCAGCTTCATCTCCTATAACTTCTAAATACACATTTCATGTTTTTAGTAAGATATTGTCACCTTTCAACTTTTTAATGTGTGCATAGATATAATCATTATGGATTGCAACCACATATTGTAATAATGTATTATGTTTTTTTCCTAATTAAACTGCTATTAGATTTATTGATTCTTAATCGTATTTAATTTAATTATACTAATAGAATTGACAATTGAAAAAACATATCACAACTTATATTTGTTACATATAAATAAATCTTAAAATGGTTATATATATATTTATCATGATATATTTGGAATGTATGTTCATGTTATTTATTTATTTCGCATATAAATTAAATGTTGTTCTTTGATATTCTCTTATTGTTTAGAAAATTGAGAATTGTCACAAATAACTTTGTCATAAATTAAAACTTTAAATAACTTAGCTAAATGTTAATTATTATTTTCTTGCATGTAATGAATACCGTGATGATATTAGAGATGGTGTATTGCAAGAATTAAGTTGGTGGGAACATATAATTGGACCATTACTTCAACCAATTCTTGGAGCACCCTTTAAACCTATAGATGATGAACCACAAAAATAATTATTATTTACTAATTTAATAAAAAGATTTATTATGTATTCAAATTTGTCACTTATTTCTTGACCTTGTTCGACTAAAATGAATATTTTTTGGAGCATCGTGAAGACTATTTTTGAAAAATTATATCAAGTTCATGTATACTTTAATATTTCACATGTATAAATTGTTCATTGTAACGCCCCCAAAAACACAACCTGTCATATGACAATGCACATTCGGAACGCTACATGGACTTATTACATGGCATAAATCTTGACTTAGACAAAAACTTTGACTGGTCAAAGAAGCAAATACAATTATTACAGAAGGAAAAATATAAAATGGGACAAGGATGGATATATATTAAACATATGCCAAAAGCGATGTACAAATGGAATAGAAAATAATCATACATATAAATATGTGCGAAAGTCTAAGAGCTTGACAATATTTGAATCCCACATCTTAACAATTATTACAATGGGAAAATACAACTTTGTGACATATAAAAATACTTAATTGAAAAGGGACTCTAATGTTCATGTACTGCAATATCATCACGAGCATCATATGCCGCACGCGCCTCCATCTTCAATTCTCTGCATAATTGAATTGCAGGGAAGATGTACTCCCGTTAGCTATGAAGCCCAACAGGTGAATAAAACGAAAACTAAATAAGAAATATCATGATATATCGATATGACACCATAAAAGAATGTATTTCATGATCAGATTATGGAGTAATCATATTAGATAAATAAGGATTAATCTGAAAATAAATAAGATGAGACTATTTTCAATCATCACTAGAGAGCATCACTCTTAGATCAATAAAATAAGCATTATCATAATACATCAAGTGGATCATGCATCATGTCATACTTTCGATATTATACCATAATTTACTTTCATGGCATCACTTTTGTTGGAGATAGTAGATGGAGACTGATCATCCAATCCCTACTGGCGCCGAGGTATATATGTAATTTCATTATTTTGTGGGCGGTTGCCCTAGCTCCATCATATATATGTCATTTTTGAAGCGGTTATGTACTCTGGTAGTTTTGAACATTAACATAGTGAAAACTCTCTGTGACGGCCGTGGACGTAGGAGATCGATCTTCGAACCACGTAAAATCTGTGCGTATTTTTCTGTGATTCTTGTGATCATTCTACTCTTGTTCTTCGTATTTCCCAACAACTGATATCAGAG
>LTAE01019569.1:0-11322 GCA_001647135.1 Pontederia paniculata
ATATATAGAGAGAGAGAGAGAGAGAGAGAGAGGAATATTAGGTGCATACACAAAATTTGTATGCACCCTACAATCATGCATTGTCAATCTCGGGTTGATTTGAGATTACTTCTACGATCTAGATTAACTAGTAATTAGTTACTTCTAAACCAATTATCTAATTTAAAAAAAATTGATTTTATCTCCCAAAAAAAATCCAAATGGAGTAGTTTTCTCTCCAAAAGAAGTTTAAACTCATATATATAAGGATCAAACATATATGTAACACATATATCTACTCAATTTACATCAATAACAAGCACAAATTTTAAAAATGGACAAATAAGAAGTTGAAAGCTACTACACTTATAGCTTGTCGGCAGCAAGTGGAGTGGAGCGGTCCTCTTACTACAATAACTTCTCGATGACAATACAACTCCCCTTGTAGTCGAGGAATGATGAGCATCAACGAGAAGAAAAGATTAGGATCAACAATTGCAATATTCCAACAACAACAATAAGATAAAAGGAAGATCGACAAAAATACTAAATAAAACCCTCAATTTGGAGAAGAAAGTTCCTTGGAGAGAAAATCACTCCATTTGATTTTTTTCGAGAGAGACAACTGATTTTTCTTTCGAAGTGGATAGCAGAGTGCATAATTTTTTTTGTGTATGCACCCTAATATTCATCATGTGTGTGTGTAGGGGGGTTGTGGGTGTGTGTGCATGCGCACGTAAGGAAATTAGTATATGATAGGTTTTACATTGTCATGAAGTCACATGATCCAACAAATGAATACAAGTTTTTTAAAATTATTTTAAATATGGTAGATAATACTAAACCATATTCATCATTAGCACGATGAGCTCATCATTGGCACATTATCAGAAAGAACACAATAGATCATCCATGCAAACTACTTCACATTCGTATAAAAAGCACTTAGCATTATATTTAAACATAAATTCACTTCTTTCTAGTACTTGTCATTCTTAGTTTTCAATGTTCAAGTCATGCAATCATTAAGTAAAGGAGTTTTTTCAAAATTCTCAAATTATTGTTCAAACCATCTTATCAAGATATTCTTGAACATAATATTTCTTGATATTTACTTTTATATTTTATTTTTACTTTTTTTATGTTTTTTTATATGTGCCACCTTTGTTGCTCCACTAAACCCATGAAGGTTTCTTCATGGATCCAAAGATGTCCTAAAGCACAATTCCCAAAAGAAAAAGATTCTTGAAAAGCATTTAAAATCAAGAAAGTTTTGAGAAATTAAAATATTTTGAAAAGATAATGTCACAATTTATTTTCACACGAGGGATTTAAAGGAAAGTAGTAAATGTTTTATGGACTAATGAACTCTACAATGGAAGAAATTTGAAGAGATTGTGATGATGCATATGTAGAAGACCAAGATTGTAGAGGCAAGTGAAGTTGTGTAACAATTGCATCATCGCATTTGAGCCGGAGGGTGATTCAAGTATTGATAAAGTTAAAGATGATTGTGGAAGAACTATCGAGGAACAAAAACTTGGATCAAATTTTGGGGGCAAGATAAGATAAGTCACTAAATGGAATTTTTTTATTGAAAATAATAATATTATGATAAAAAAATATCATATAAAAAAAGAGAACGTCGTTCTTTTAAGTTACAAGCATCCATAACTAAATCAATAATAATTTTTTCTGCAATTTATTTTTCAATATAAGAGAACAAATAATATGAAAGTAATTCATATTCAATCTTATTACAAAGTTTATTTTTTAGTATATTCATAAAAAAAACTTTATAGTAGTAGTAGAAATTGGAAGAGTCAGAACAATAGTCTCATATTTCAAAAAAATCTTTTTGATGACTAATTTGCAAATCATCAATTATCAATGATTTTTGTGCATCTCATTCATATCAAGAGCAAAACTAAGAAATAATTATACATCATGGTCATTGAACTTATTGTTTAATTCTTGTAATTGAGAGTCGATTACAACATTAAAAATATTAATTTTATAATAATGTTGTATGTTATGTCATTTTTATTGATGGTGTATCCTTCTTTTTATAATATAATGAGCATTCAAATCATTAATAGATATATTAACTCTTTCGCAAAAAAAACTTTCACCGCAATAATTACTCATTACATCCACCATCCCTTAGTTTCTGAATGTTTACTTTAGTCGATGAAATAAGATGCATTACATTCAAAATATTTTGATATTTACTTTGTAGAACCTAACATAACAAATTAGATATTTACTTTGCAAGAACTTTCTCCATAAGATGTAAAGTGAAATAAATTCAAAAGTGATCAATGTCGCATATGTTGCATCGACATCGCACGTTAAATTGAAGTAGCACCATCATCAATTATATTCAACAAAACATCACATGTTTTACTAATGTACTTAATCGAGCTTCAAACTGATCTTAAATGGAACTCCATCGAGTGTCTTTAGGCCTCTACAATGTATCAATTTGATCCAGTCCTTTTGTAGTTCAAATCTCATCATTAGCAAATAATTGGACAATATTTGTAGCATGGGTAGCTTTCAATTGATTACTGCACTTACTTGATGAACTAACAATGCCAACAATTGGACTTAATTTGATAAAAGAAATGATAAATATGAATTATATCCTTTGAAACAACAACTAATGTCAGTTGTAAGCGATGTGCTAATCAATGAACGTAATAATCATAAGGACATATGCTTAAAATTAAAGTTTATAATTCATTCTACTCTCCTCTTATTTACTTGCACCATCATAACATTTCACTCGAATATTATGAACATCAAGAATGTGTTGCAATAATACCATAAACATTCCATCGTTTAATGTTAGTGTAGTAGTATCTTTAACATGAGCATCTCCGAAAAATATTTTTCCCACTATTTTTTATCAAGGAATCTTAAAATAGTAAAAGTTTGTTCATTTTTAGATTCATCTCGAGCTTCATCAACTATAATGCAAAAGTTAGCATGATCAATTTCTTCAAGATTATTCCTTTTGTTTTTGTTGAGATGACTTGCAAAATTTTCTTTTGTATTTGTGGTGATATATAAGACACATTTTGCAAAGTTTTATCTAGAGATTTTGTTACTCGGTCATTATAAGAATCCAATAAATTTAGCAGCTCATAAAAAAATTCTAATTTTTGTGATATTTGAGTTTCATCATTTCTCTAATAGTGCGTCCTTGAAATGAAAGTCATTTAATTAAATCAATTGAGACTTTTAAACTAATTCTATTAATTCTTAACTTGTTGAGATGCAAACCGCTCAAGTCTCTTATGAATATGTGAAAATTAATTAATTAAATTCATATATGTTTTTTTAGCATTCCGATGAGGAGAAGTGAGATATTTTTCTGTATGCACTGAAAATACACAATTTTCATCATCTCTCGTCTTTTTTCCAATTATGAAATTCATCTAGAGTGACTGCATTTGATTCGGAAGATTTATTTTGTTTATGAAATAGAAAATATATAAGACAAAATGTTGCACTTTTAAATGAAGAATATTTCAACCACGATGAAAAATGTCAAATAATTGTGCTTGATTTTTTTTAAAATTTTTTGCCTTGAGAGTTTGGATATTCTAAAATTATATTTTGTGATGGACCTACATTAACGTAAGATCTTAGAATTTCATCTTGCATATCTTCACAATGTTCTCATATTTATTTTTGCAACTCTGAATCACGCTCAAATGAATTACTTCTATTGATATCAACTCGGTGATATTTAATAAGATTAACATTGGAATCTACATTACCAACATTTGGATATGTCCTTGATTGATCAATTGACTATAAATTTTCAACATTCTTCTTTTTTGAAAAATGCATCAATTGTGGATGATTTCATCTCTAGAAAAAAATTTAAATAATTATCACAAGAAGGATTTAAGTAAATTATATAACTAATATAGATTTAAACTAATGGACTCTTAAGCAAGTTTTATGTTATACATACCATAAATTTTGCAATAGATATCCAGCACAAGAGTATTCCTTAATTAAATACTTAACTATGTCAAATGCTACCAAAATAATATCTATTATTATAATATTAAATCGTGAATAAAAAATGCATGCTAGGAACAATAATATTATTAATGTTACAAATATTAATAAGGACTTGATAGAAAATTATAATAAAAAATAATTGATAAAAGTTACTTTTTTTTACATTACTTTTTACTTAGAATAAAGTGATTTTTTTATGAATTTTAATAGTTGATAATTTATTTATCATTTTTAACAAAATTGAAATAAATAAATAAATAAATTCTAAAACATTTTGAAACACTATTTATTTATAATATTAATTCAACTATATAATAAAAAAATAATGCATATATCATAAGAAATTTAAATAAGTCAATAACTCACTCAATAAGAGGATCTTCTTATTGAGGTTGAGTGACAACCAATGACGAGAGCTTAACGAATGACTCATTTCCATGGCGGGAGCGTAAGCGAGGAGCTAATCACGAGAGGTGGTAGATACATTGTGATTGTCGTAATCCAAATGATGTAAAGAAAAATTACAACCACCAAACTTTATATGTTAGGAACTTTTTATCTTTAATCAAATTGCACTATGAAATAAATTTTAATTAAAGAGTAAGTTGATTTTAACTCATTGTCCCATGCACCAATGATATATACAAACTTTTATTNTCTTAATTAATATTGTGTATTAAAAAAATAGCCATATAACAATACTTAAATAAAATATATAGGACTAAAAGTTTGAGAAAAAGTCGAAGGTTGGCCGAGACGGTAACAAAGACAAAGCGACTTGATACTGAGCTCCAACTTGAAGATCGTCTAAGATGACAATGCTTGAGGGTCAGTCAACATTCCCACAAACCTAATAAGATTATATTTATTTACCATTTCTCCCATAATTAAAGGAAACTTGAATATGATCTAAACGATGACAAAAGGAAATGCAAAGAAAGATGCTCTTGGTCGAGGTTGAAGTTAAAAAAAAATTGGGCCTATTGGGGCTCCCAACCTATGGATAATATAAGGACATCTTACTTCTAATAGGTGTCATCCATTCATAGAGTCCAACCTATGGATAATATAAAGACATCCGCCTTCGCCTTGGCCATTTGTCGCACATTCATAACTATAAAATTGTATTGACTTATTGATGACTCCAACGATCATCTTTATAATGATCATAATGGTTATATTCTAACAACGGTATATTTGATTGAGGCAAATGTGGAATGAGAACCGAAGCCTGTACGATCAACACCAAAGAGACGACAAGCATGACTTGGTCTGTGTTCCAACTTGGAGAGTGTTGAATAGTGCTCTTATAGTTCATAGATTTTTTTCATGCACGTAGCAAAAAAAATTTGTCTATGCATCATGTGATTTATATACTATGGGTTCAAAACTATATTGTGCAATGTAAATTTGTAGTAGTGTTACGAATTCTCATAATTATAAAGTGAAAAGTTTCAACATTCATTAATAGCAAATTTTCTCTTACCATGACTACCATAATTTTGTTAAAGTTAATAGGTAATTGATTTTTTAATCTTTAATGCATACAATGGAAAAGAGGAATTTATAAACTCACATTTATTTAGCAAAACTTCAAACCAATCCCAATTAGGGCAACCTCTTCTTTCTTGTATATCTTGATGGCATCTAATGTAGTTGATGGCACTCTAATGACAATTCATACATCACCACTAAAATGATTATGAAAGCATAAATATTTGAAAAAAAAAAATAGAATGGTTCCACTTAGGCTATGTTTAATATCCCGGGAGAAAAGAAAATAATATACAATCATATTAGAAAAAGAGATTTCTCATATATGAAAACAATGTAAAGTTCAAATAATTAATAAAGGCATGCACTTACCTCAAATTCTATATTAACAAAACTGAACTAAGAAAACAAAGTAAAATCAAATTGTGACGAGATCTTATTTTGGTTCTTATTTTCTTAAACATAATCAAATATGTTTTTTTTAAAAGAAATAAATATTTTTCTGTAGTTCTAGGTGTTATCTTCTTTATAATTGTCTTTATTATAAGAGGAATTAAAATTGTTTTTTTTTGTAAAGACAACTAGTTGCAATACATTTTTCACCAATTTTGTCTTTATAAGGTGGGGTAGAGAAGGAGAGAGGGAATAAGATTTGGATGGATGGTAGATGAGATTTTGGGTGGGTGGTCCATAAAACAATTCTGATTCAATTTTTTAATTAAAAAAAATAAACTTAAATATATATAAAAGATGAAAAATACAAATAAAAGATAAAAAATTATAAAATAGAATTATATAAATAATAATAATTTTTTTGAGAAGAAATACTAATAATTAATAACATTTTTAAGTTATGAGTGTATTAAATTTCACATAGAAATGAATCAAAATAAATATAAAAATATCACAAAATGTACAAAAAAAAATACAAATAATTTTAATATTTTTTTTCAAAACAGCATTGTTTCTCAAACTTCCAACTTTCACATCACATTAAAAGTTATAATAGTAAATAATATAAAATCTAAAACAAAGTTAATTAGATAAAAAATAATATATATTGACATAAGAAAATAATATTTTGGTAATCGATTATTTGTAGGGCCCACCGGTTCAATTATTATGCAAAAGCATCATTGCCACTAAATTTTTTTCAGATATATACACACATACATATATATANTAAAAAAATATAAAAAAGTAATGATGCATAAGCAACTGCCATGAGCCCAAGTTAACTTCAATACATTAGTGAAGACACATCAAGAGGGACATACATCATCAAACCCACATAACTCGATTTAACAAAATTTGTATAGGTCATTCATTCATACATGACCTAAGGTCCTAAACTAAGGACCTCAACCAAATTATTAACTAAAAACAACTAGCCAAGTAGTCCTTAATTAAAATCACAAACCGGACACCATACCACGAGTTAATGAGTTCTCACTCCTCATCTCTCCAATATTAATTTACCTATTTTTTTATTATATTTTCTTGAGTGAAGCAATCAAAAAGCTAATTCTATCAAATTGTTTTAACTAATTAATTAACCCCCACTAAACCTACTACACAAGATTTTGGTCAATTACATGTATATGTACACAAATCTTAGCTACACGGACGCGGACCCGATCACCCAATTGCACCGGCTCACCAATCAAATCACTCGGACGGGTCGATGGGACCGACCGAACCAGGAAACCCGAATGCAATTGTTGCGAAACTTGTGTCCCTCTTAAAAGTGTTAGCGACCATCGCACGTGCGACCTTTCTAGAAGGGCTTCTCGAGGTACATGAACATGTCGTGGAGCGGATCCCGGAACGCCGGCAGCAGCGGCGAGAACCCACCGCCGGCGCCGGCGGCGGTGTCGTCCTCGTCGATGAATCCGATTCCGAGGGCCTTCTCCCAGTTCTCGTCCCAGTCGGGCTCCTCGCTCTGGACCTCCCTCTCGTAAGCGAACTCCGACGACAGCTCCGCCGAGAACTCCGGCGAGAGCTCGTGCTCCGAGCTGCTGGAGTCGCCGCGCAGCTTGGGGAGCGACTCCGAGCCGTCGAAGCAGATGAAGTCGGTCACCGGCGAGTCCGGGTCCCGCGAGTAGGAGATGAGCTCCGGCTTCGGCTGGAGGAGGAACGGCGATCGCGCCGTCGCCGGAGCGGGAACCGGCCGAGGTTTCTTCGACCCGGTCAGCTTCCGGTCCGGGTTGGTCTGCTTGCTGATGGCCCCCTTTTTGTTGTAGATTCGGCACAGGACCCAATCGTCCAACTGCGACCAAGAAAAAAAAAAGTGACGTTAATAACCCATAAAAAAAAGGAAGGCCACGTGTCGAGTGTTGAAGGGGATTGTAAGATGGAAGAATACACGCACCCTCAAGCTGTGGTTCTTCTTGCGGGCGGAGCGGTCGACGTCGGCGAGGCGGTACTCGTGCATGATCCAGTTGGTCTTCTCCCCCTTGGGAGCCTTGCCGGAGTAGAACACGAGCGCCTTCTTGATGGCCAGCGGCCTCGGGTACCCGATGGGCTTGTCGGCGCCGGTGGCCTTCCAGTACCCGTTCCCGGCGGCCCTGTTCGGCCTCGACCCGTTCGGGTACTTCCGGTCCCTCGGCGAGAAGAAGTACCACTCTTTTTCCCCGTACAGCGCCATCCCTGTTCCAATTTCAGGTCGATCCCTCGGTCAGCTGATCCAAATCTGAGCAGATGCATGCTTTTGTTTATTTACAGTAACATCGTTGCGTACCGGGAAGCTGCCACGGGTCGTACTTGTAGAGGTCGACCTCGGCGATGATCGGAGCGTCGATGGGCATGGCGGCGCACTTCCGGCAGAGGTAGTGCATCACGAGCTCTTCGTCCGTCGGGTGGAATCGGAACCCCGCCGGGAGAAGCAATTCGCCGCCGTTCATCATTCCCTGCCGCTCGTCCCGAGAGAGTTGCTGCTGCGCTCAAAAAGCAGAACACGGAGCTGTTTGGAAGCTTTAAAATTTGGAGCAGGAGAGAGGAGAAGGGCGTCATTTATAGCAGGGGACGGCGCGGCGGTTGCGCGCCACGTAGCAGCGGCCAAGATGGAGATCGCCGAGAGCCGCACACGTGGGGGCGACTCGAGGCCCCGCCACATCCTTCGCAAGTTGACTTGAAATCGCGATTCCACGTGTCGACCATCCGCGGGCGCGACAAGGATCCCTCGCCCGCGGATTCTGTCATGGCTTACGCAATATTATTTGGACGGGCACGGAATCCAAGCGCGGGCCCCGCCGCGTGATGCGTCCGACGTGGACCCCGCCGCTTCTTTTTGGGTGTGGGCCGCGGCGGACGGTGGGAGCGATGTCACATGACGCCGGCGGAGTCGGGTTCGAGCGTTACGATTGGTCGACGCAGCATGGGACCCGCGGGGACCACTTCCCTGCCGCGTCGCTGCGTCGACACGTGTCGGTTCCGCCATGAATAATTTAAGGACGCGGCGAGATGGAGTCGCGTTTACTTTTGGATAAGAAAAGTGTTTGTTGTATTGCCCGTGGGGGCGGACGAATGAGAAAAGTGTGTGCTACGGACATCGCCGGAAAGAAACCTATTAGAAAAAGCGAGGCAATGGAATCAGAGAAGGTTGCTTAGGGCGCCAAGAGTAGTTTGCCAATATTGTGTTCACTGTGGACTTCTGAACTTTTTGTACAGCAGTGAATATTCTGATATGTACCACCACAGAATCTACTGTGGGATCAAGTTCCAACAGTTTTATATGTTAATCTGATGGATGATATATTTATATATCATAGCTACAGTTAGATTCCATGGTTAATAATGCAACACCATGTCAACCCCACCTGAGATATATTTAAGCTTCATTGATCTGTGAGCTTACAAATTAATATGAACAGTGCAATCGATCTGTCACTAACTACTGTTTTGATTAGTGGATGACAATAATCAACTATATATCAATCTGATATATAGAAGAAGACGCGGCGATCTGGAGTTGCTTCTCTCTCTCTCTCTCTCTCTCTCTCTCTCTCTCTCTCTCTCTCTCTCAATATAATTGGAAGCGGTTTCGGGTATGTTTAGGATACTTGGCATGCGCTGCAACAGGAGATGAAAAGGAGATGGGGGGAGGAAACATGCGGTCGTCAGTGTATAGTGAAAGGATGGTATTAAATATTTCTCAAGTTGCTGCTTTGTAAAGTGAGATGTTTGGATTATTATGTGGCATGCATGGATATTATAATAAGTAAAAATGGAATAAACAAGTATCTAATCACTGGCGAGTGATGGCATCTCCATTTGAAGTATTTGGGTGGCACCCTGTAAGAGGTGGAGTTCATTTGTAAGTGGGAGGAGTCATGAATCTGCGAGCTGATGTGTGCATGAAAAAAAGGTTAAACAACTGCAACTGTGAATATTCAGCTGCCGTGCACTGTATGTTGGGATGATGTCATTAGATGCCAGACAAAAATATAACAAGGAATACTTATTGCTGAACAACTACGTGCCTATTGGTCTATTTATATTTTGTTTAGATCATAAGATCCGAAGCCTACTCCAGGATGTCACTCAAGTTTTCCTTCACTCCATTATTCAATGGCATATGATAATATCTTGAATCTTAATCCACCTCATGCGCATTATAGCCATCAAATATTTGGGAGGATGAAGTCGGCCGTCTCACATGGAGGTCTACTGCCCGGTCAACAAACCTGAGGAGAATCTAAAAGAGAATCGAGGAAGATTTAAATAGTCTTAGGGCTTCTATTTTTTATTTTGTATTGGGAATCCATATATAATAAACTCTCTAAAATTTAGATTATTTTGTATCTTTTATTATCTGTTATTTTTTCATATTAAAGAAAAAAACTCTAATTGCCACTCGAGAACGTAATCTAGTTAAGGATGAACTTCGTAAATTCTTGTATCTTCTGTGCGTCGATTTCTCTCTCTCTCGCTTATTCTTTCTTGACATATACTATTGAGGATAGAATTTTGAATGTCATTCTAAGTGTAATACAAATATAATTTTTTTAGCGGCTTAAATTTTGCGAAAACTTAAAATTTATAATCTCAATTTTTAAAAAAGATCTTCTGAATAGTTAAATCCTAATTCTCAATAAAATTTCAATTCCGACGTTATTATAAAAGAAAAAATGTTTACTTTCTTATTGATCCTATGTGATGAACAAATACCATCAACAATCTTACTATCATAAATTATTTATCTTTTCTCCACGTGATTCGTTTATTATAAGAAACAGAAGAATATCATCGACCTTGCTGCCTGATTTTTATGATAAGTTCTTCAAATTCAACCCTGATTAAATTAGACGTCATGGCTTTCCGGGAAGTCATTTAGGACGCGGCGAGGTGGAATTGCAATATAAACTTAATTATATAAACGTCGTCGGTTCTTTTTTACGGTGCGCGCTGCGTGAGACAAGTTTGTTGGGTTGCTTGTGTGGAGAAACATATGAGAAGAGCAGAAGTTGGTGCACACGTCGCCGTTTATTATGGACCCTTTTTTTTTAAGCGACAAGGACGCTTAAAATATCTCTCAACTTGCCTTTATGTCAAACCTATGAATCATTCAGCACCTTGCTAATTATATATATAAAAGTGGCATCATTAAGAGAGAAAAAAACAATAATTAGGAAAGGGAAAGGAGCGTTGAATCTTGGAGGGATCTGTTAATTCTGTGTGTGTGAAGTTATTAGGGAGATATGAATATTCAGCTGCCTGCATTGGATGGAATCTGCTGCCAAGAACAATATAAATTAAGGTCATATTGGTAATGGAACATTAATGGAGTTTAACATATATATATATATA
>LTAE01019578.1:0-10635 GCA_001647135.1 Pontederia paniculata
CTTCTTTTAAGGTTAACATCATCATCATCATCATAATCATATTGTGAAGAGGTCTTCATTAGTTTAAGGGATCCTCATGTACCTTAATGCGACATGGCATCAATGGTTGTACAAGACCACGAGTAGATTCATTGCACAGGTATGAGAGAGGACCGTGCAACTGGAACAATGGTCACGTAGTGATTTGGAATCACGCGGCCCGGGGTTTCACTATTTTTCCTGCAGTTATACCCCTTGTTCCCCTCATCATCCTCCTTTTTCTCCCGATTTTACACTCAACACATGAAGCCCCGCCAATTACATCTTTTATCTTTGGTTACTATAATCTCCTTATAGTGTTTACATCATCATCATGGTTAAGAAACATACATCATGCCATGTAAGTAACTTCTGGAGAAATCATATGAGATGACCGTGTCGGTGAACATGGCCCGGTCACACAAACACGACCCATGTTGGTAGGACACGGTCCGTATTCCCTACAGGGTTCTGCGAGCAACACCACTTCCAGCATCGGTCGCGTTCCGAAGAGCACGGTCGACGTCGGGTCTGTAGAAAATGTTCAGGCAGCGACGAACCTGAATTCGATAAGACATCAACCTCGGGAGGAGTGCTGACATGGTCCACGCTGTCCAACACGGTCCGAGTTGTCCTCCAGCGTGGCGGCGGAAATTAGGGTTTCATCGTGTAAGGGCGAGTCGCTAGACGCAATCTGCGCCGACGAGAACGACCCGAGTTCATCATCGCGAGCACGCTGCCGGACGCGATCTCCGTCGGCGAACGCGAGAGAAGATCCATGACGTCAAATAAGTGTAAAACGGCCACGCCGTCGATCCGATCCGTGTCGGAAACACAGTCAGAAATCGACGCCAGTCATGAAGAAGAAGCGCGCCGCCGGGCGCGATCCGCGTCGGACGACGCGACCCGTGTCCCCAAGAATGCGGCCAGTGTCATCCTACGCAAAAACGCTTCCCCTTCGGCCATATGCAGAAACTTGGGATCTAAGATACATATCTCAATAAAACATCGGTAAAAACATCCATAAAACATGTAGAACACATCATCATCATATAAAAATAAAAAAACCCATGTATCTCAATCATAAGGATGAGTCTCATGGAGGATTCCTAAGGACCCCCCTACATACCTCAGTTTCAGTAAAATCCGTGTCGAAACCTCGTTGTTCTTCTCCTCCTTACTGTTGTCCCGCGCTCCCCGTGCGTTCTCTTTCCTCTCGAACGAATCCCCAAACCATGAGGAGATGAAAGAAAAACAATAAATCTAAGAGAGTTCATGCCTTACCTATGAGAGAGAGAGAGAGAGACTTGAGGGAGGAAGAGACGGCTAGGGCAAAATAATGAAGAAGGGAGAGAAATATGATGTTTAGGTCTTATTTATAGGGGCTTGGGTTGAGAGAATTACCAATTTTTCCTTGACTAATTTAATTAAAATTTAAATCCTATTCTAATTAAAATCCGGGCGTCACATCATAAACCCCTTAGAATAAAATTCGTCCTCGAATTTAGATAAAGGTAGGAGTATTACCAAATAAGTAAAGAAACTCCCGGCGCATTTCTTCTTCTAGTTCCCATGTGGCTTGATGATGCATCCCAGCTACTTTGACCATTAACACCATCTTGTTCTTCATTCTTCTATTTGATAATCCAAAATTTTCACAGGGTATTCAATGTAAGTCATCATCTCGAATGTTGATCTCCTCTAACTGGATCACATTTGCGTCGTCATGGTTATATTCTATGAGCATGGACACGTGGAACACATTATGCACATGCCCAAAAGATGGGGGCAGTGCCAATCTGCACGCTATATCACCAATCATCTCCAGCACCTCGAATGGTCCAACGTAGCGTGGACTGAGCTTTTCTTTTCTACTAAATCGCATAACCCATTTGGTTGGCGATGTCTTCAGCATTACTTTGTCTCTTACCTTGAAAACGTGCTTCCTTCGGCTTTTGTCTGCATAACTATTTTGCCGGTCCTGAGCTGCTTTCATCCTGTCTTTGATCAGCTCCACTTTCTTTGCACAGTCTTTGATGAGAGCCAGTTTGAGTAGTCTTCTTTCTCCTACTTCGTTCCAGCATGCTAGCGAGCGACATGGTCTACATACAATGCCTCGAATGGTGCCATCTTGCCGAGTAACTATTGTTGTATGAGAACACGATCAGTGGAAGATGAGTATCCCAACTGCCCTTCTAATCGAGTGCACATGCTCTTAGCATATCCTCCACCGTATGTATGGTTCGCTTAGTCTATCCGTTCATTTGCGGGTGGAACGCCGTGATATAATTCAACTTGGTGCCTAATGCCTCTTGGATGCCCTTCCAAAACCTGGATGTAAAACGAGGATCTCGGTCTGACACGATAGAAACAGGAATATCGTGTAACCGAACGATCTCATTGGTATACAGCTCCATCAAGCTCTCAATCGTTTGCTTGGTCTTCATCGGTAGGAAATGTGCTGATTTTGTTAGCCGGTCCACGATCACCTAAATTGCATCGTGTCCTCTCTTCGTGCGGGGAAGGTCGATGATGAAGTCCATTGATATGTGCTCCCATTTCCACTTTGGAATGTTGAGTGTCTGAAGAGTCCCATAAGGTCGCCGATGCTCGATCTTTACCTGTTGACAAACAAGACATCTAGAAACATAATTAGCTAGTTCTCTTTTCATGTCCCTCCACTAGAAGCTTCGTTGTAGGTCCTTGTACATCTTGGTACTGCCAGGGTGGATGGCAAACTCCGTCTTGTGGCACTCATCTAGCACTTCTCTGCGTAGCTCCTGGTTCTTGGGAACCCATAGACGACCCTTGTANGGTCCTTGTACATCTTGGTACTGCCAGGGTGGATGGCAAACTCCGTCTTGTGGCACTCATCTAGCACTTCTCTGCGTAGCTCCTGGTTCTTGGGAACCCATAGACGACCCTTGTATCGGATTGCCCCATCTGTAGAAATGTTGAACTCTGCATCATCTTTCTCACATAGCTTGACCATCTTTTGGTAGTCTGTGACTTCTTGCTGAGCCTTGATAATCCTGGCCACCAGATCAAGCTGCACTCCCATGTGAATCATCATCAATAATCCTCGCTCTATGAGCTTTGGATTCCACTGCACTATACTATCTACCATGTTCCATCTTCGTACTCTCAGACATGCAAGTCCACTGGCTCATTCTTGCTCAAAGCGTCCTCAACTGCATTTGCCTTGCCAGGATGGTAGCTTATGGAAAACTCAGAGTCTTTGAGGAATTCTTTCCATCTTCTCTACCTCATGTTCATGTCCTTCTGTTAAAACTCATACTTGAGCCTCTTGTGGTCAGTGAAGACTTCGAATTCCTCACCATACAGATAATGCCTCCATATCTTTAGTGCGTCACGACTGCTGCTAGCTCCAAGTCGTGTGTCGGATAGTTCACCTCGTGCTTCTTCAACTATATTGAAGCATATGTCACCACCTTGCCGTGCTGCATTAGTACACATCCGAAGCTCGTGCCGCATGCATCAGTGTACACCACGTAACCTCCACTCCTAGTGGAAATTGTGAGTATCGGTGTTGTAGTGAGTCCACTCGTACTTCACTTCCTGCTTCGTCAGGTTAGTCAGTGGAGAGGCTATTTTGGAAAAGCCTCTGATGAACCGTCGATAGTAGCCTGCTAGTCTGAGGAAACTTCTGATCTCTGTCGCGTTCTTTGGTCTCTCCCAATTTGTCACAGCCTCCATCTTTCCTGGATTTACAGAGATTCCATATTTTGATATAATATGCTCGAGAAACATAATATGATCTAGCCAGAATTCACACTTGGAACACTTCACAAATAATTGATGACTCTGTAAAGTCTCCAATACAATGCGAAGATGCTTCCTATGCTCTTCTGGACTCGAGGAATAGATCAGGATGTCATCGACGAATACAATCACGAACTAGTCAAGATGTGGCTTGAAGACTCGATTCATAAGATCCATGAATGCTGCTGGGGCATTGGTTAAGCCAAACGGCATTACGAGAAACTCGTAGTGCCCATATCGGGACCTTAACGTTGTCTTTGGCACATCTTCATCGGCTATCTTGAGCTGATGGTAGCCACTTCTTAGATCAACTTTGAAAATATTGTTGCTTTAGAGAGTTGGTCGAACAAGTCATCGATGCGCGATAAAGGGTACTTGTTCTTGATCATCGCCTTGTTCAGTATCATGTAGTCGATGCAGAGACGCAGTGATCCATCCTTCTTCTTCACAAATAGAACTGGAGCACCCCAAGGTGAGATGCTAGGCCGGATAAACCCCTTATCGAGAAGCTCCTGAATTTGAGTCTTCAGTTCCTTCATTTCAGTTGGCGCCATGCGGTAGGGAGCTTTCGATATGGGAGTCGTTCCTGACACAAGATCGATGTGGAAATCGATCTCCCTCTGTGGCAGTAGTCCAGAGACATCTGCTGGGAAGACATCTGGGAAGTCTTTCACCACCTCTATCTTGTCGAGTTCTTTAGCTGGTTCATCTGTCTTCACCACCCTCGCTAGGTAGCCTCAGCATCTTTTGGGACTTCATGGCAAATACTAGTATCTTGCCATCGTAGTTCGGGGTACCTCGAATAGTAGCCCGTGGTCCTCCCCAATGGTGTACGAATCTCGATCTTCTTTTGTAGACAGTGCATGTGCGCATCATGGTATGACAACCAGTCCATACCATGGATGATGTCGTAGTCCGTCATTGGGATGATCACCAGATCTGCAAAGATATCCTTATGTTCGATCCTCATCAGTATGTTAGGTACATACCGATGAGTGTGAATAACACCCAAAGGAGTAGAGATCTCCATCGGGAATTGGGCATTTTCTACCTTCAGGTTGATTAGTCTACATCATCATCATAAAACTTAATTGGTTTGAATACTTACTTGATGGTCTGATGGCTGCTCATGACAATTGCACATAAACTTAACATCCTATACTCTAAGGAAGCCAAAATGTTCCTAATGTTAGGCTCTGATACCTAAATGTAATGCCCACAAAATTTAAACTTTTTGAGCGACATTACACGTCATACATCATTGACTTGACTCTTGACTTCTCAGTCAAGAACTAAGCCACATCAGCGGAAGACTATACAATTTCTAAAACTCTGCTATATTAAAATAAAATGATAAATTGGTCCAACATAAATGTCTAGACAATCTGACATAACATCATAATAGTGACAATGACTCAACATAAATAAATGAGTTTGAAGGTACAACTCAATAGCAACCTAATACATCATCAACCTACGACCAGAAGATAACATGTGCAAATGCAGACTGTCATGAGCATTGCACGTGCACACCACCATCATCATAGATAGTACCTAATTCCCTCCAGGGTCCAGATGCAGGAGAGGTGAATCTCTCGTGAGCTAACTCCCAGTACGCAAGGCTCAAATAGGAATAAAATAAAATATAATAATAAAATCATGCTTAGGAGAAATATCATAAAGACACGAGAATTATTATTCATGAACATCATCATTATCTTCTTTTAAGGTTATCATCATCATCATCATCATCATCGTCATCATCATCATATTGTGAAGAGCTCTTCATTAGTTTAATGGATCCTCATGTACCTTCATGCGTCATGACATCAGTGGTTGTACAGGTTTGGCCACGAGCAGATTCGTTGCACAGGTATGGGAGAGGACCATGCAACTAGAACAGTGGTCACGCAGTGATTTGAAGTCACGCGGCCCGAGGTTTAACTGTTTTGCCTGTAGTTACACCCCTTGTCCCCATCATCATCTCCTTTTTCTCCTGATTTTGCCCTCAGTACATGAAGCCCCGCCAATAACATCTTTTGTCTTTGATTACTATAATCTCCTTATAGTGTTTACATCATCATCATGGTTAAGAAACATACATCATGCCATGTAAGTAACTTATGGAGAAATCATATGAGATGGACCGCGTACGTGAACACGGCACGAGTGTGGTCACGCAAACACGGACCGTGTTGGTAGGACACGGTCCATATTCCCTATAGGGTTCTACGCGCAACATCGCTTCCGGCATCGGCCGTGTTCTGAAGAGCACGGTTAGCGTCGGGTCTGTAGAAAATGTTCCGGCAACGATGAACCCGAATCCGATAAGACATCATACTCGGGTAGGAATCCTAACACGGTCCGTGCTGTCCAACATTGTCCGAGTTGTCCTCCAGTGCGGCGGCGGAAATTAGGGTTTCATCGTGTACGGGCGAGTCGCCAGATGCGATTTGCGCTGGTGAGAACGGCCTGAGTTCATCATCGCGACCGCGCTGTCGGACGCGATTTGCATCGGCGAACGAGGGAGAAGATCCGTGATGTCAAATACGTGTAAAACGGCAACACTGTCGGTCCAATCCGTGTTCGAGACACGGCCAAAAATCGATGCCAGTCATGAAGAAGAAGCGCTCCGCCGGGCTGTTGAATCTAGGATCCCGAGAGTGTTTTGAATGATCACAAATTTGTAAGTGAACTCAGCCTGTACTGATGAACTTGTTGAGCTGATTTCTGAAACAGGATATATTCATGTTCAGAGAAATGGTCGACCTAAGCTGAAGGAATGGACGACCGATGCACACGTAATATATATCAGAAGAACTACAAGTGTGCAGTGGGNTTTGACTTCACTTCTTATATCTTTCCCTTCAACATCGGTCGACCACATCACATGCTATGGACGACCACTGCACACATAGAATTCTTCTGATATGTCTTCTATGCGCTTAGGTCATTCATTCTTTAATTTCGGTCGACCTATAATTCTCTGAACCTGAATATCCTGTCTTTCAGAAATCAGCTCAACAAGTTCATTAGTCCAAACTAAGTTCCCTCACAAATTTGTGATCATCAAAATAATCTCGGGATCCTAGATTCAACAGGATTGTAAGCAAGGAAGTTGACATCTGCACGACCAAAATTGATATGTGATGTGGTGTGTCTAAGATTAGTCAGAATTAGATTCAGATACAGATATTCAAGCAAAATTGTGACCGTGTATATGCAAAATAGTGATAATAATAGACGATCGGTTTTAAAAATCATAGAAGAACACTACAAATGCTGCAAGTATACAGTTGATCGTGTGCAGTACTTAGGGTATCAAATTCACAGGGAGGAGAAAGCAATTATCAAGAATTAATCACTCCATACTAGTGAAAGATGAGAATAACTATCTAAAAGAAACTAAAATGCATATTAACTAATTTTGAGAGTTTTTTTAATAATTCAAGAGGTAAACTATGATAACAAGGACTAAACTGATCACGACTACGCAAGTACGTGATACAACAAAGATGTGAAGGAACTCTAGAGTTAGCAAGCTTGGATTATCATTTACATGAAAGATTTGTATACTAAATCAGGTTTCGATGAAGAGAGAAATCATGGATTCCTTTTCAAGGATTCTCAGTCTTAATTTCCCCACAGTCACGTGGTGGAGACAAGAAAGAGATCCGGAACCTAGTCTAGGTGAGTTTAATGATTTGCTACCGGGTTAAGGATCTTTCGGCATACAATCCTGCATCACAAGTCTGCAAAACATATGATGGAGCGTGCCACCGGATTATGTGAGAGCAAGATGTGATGGTCAGTCCTCCAAACGCTCTAACAAGGAAAATAATAAGACTGGTCCTCACGGTTACGAGGTCGTGAATCGCTCGATAGTAGTGACCTAGTGCACTCAATGGGAAAATGAAATGTGACCACTCACTTCATCGGAGGCCTCAGATCAAGGATGCCTCGTCTAGCGAGAGGGAGTGTAAACAAGAAAAAACACCAAATCGAGGTTAGCCGCATCCGATCACAAGATAAACAAAACTCTTCACACATCCGATTCGAAAATGAAATCAAACGATGGGTTCAATATCAAAAATCAGAAGTAGTTTAAAGTGTTCGAAATCAGAATAGTAATGCAATCATTCATCCCCTACTGCTAACTATAGATAATCCTACTTAGTTACATATCATGTTCATCAAAATATAGGAATAAAGATTAGAAAAGTTCATGTTCTTCATCCTGCACTGTTGTTCGTCATAGTGCCGTCTCTGCATTCCTCCTGCGATGGAGATAATGGTGATCCCACTCTTGAGCTCTCCAAAAGTGTTTTCTAGAATGCCAGATATCCTTTCTGCCTTTAAATTCGTCCTTCTTATACTCCTTGTCTTCATTCGACATGTGGCATCTCTATCGTGACCAAAATAGTCCTTCTGATCCTTTTGTTATGTCCTTGCCAAATATGAGCTGTAAAAGATTCTTGTCCATTTTGACTTTTTGTCGTCAGGCGATTCTCTTGTATAGGGTCGTGATGCTTCATGAAACAAAGGTATGAAAATCTCTTTTCCAAAGTTCTACTAGCATAAAAGATGTATTTCTTTCTCTTTTCTTTCTTCTTTTGTCCCATTTCCTTTCTTGACACATGACCCTTTTGTCCTTTTTTTTGGCTCCTTTTATCTTCTTGCTTTATTTCAACACGTGTCCTTTTCTGTCCGACCCAGAATGATTCCTTGATTTCCTCTGATTCGTCCTTTCTAACTATGAGCTATCATGAATCTTTTGCCTTTTTAACAGTTATATCGTCTGGCGACTCGAGAGCGGGGTTGTGATGGTCCTTTATGCAGGGATGTGAAAACTCCTTTTTCTGAAAGTCTTGAAATAACAACAAGACAAAACATCAACTAAATCTAAATGCAGAGATTAGAAAATCTCAACAAACATGGCGGACATTCAGTAGAAAAGTGGTAACTGGGCTCATAGGTGGGGGCTTCTTAGGTTCAAACGAAAGCATGAAAGCAACATTTAATCACAATTATAATGGCCAAATATTGTGCACTTGATGCAGCGCATCAATGTGCGATCGAATGATGAAAAGTATGAAAATTTTGTTGGAAAAGGGAAGTGTGGTAGGTTACTAGAACTTGGAAGGAGACTTGGTGCATTGTTCGGAAGAGAGATTTAACAAGAAAGAGGATAGTGAACACAAGAATTAGAAGAAGAAAAAGTCTACAACATCCTTACAATGGATATAACTCGCTCCAACTTAATTCAAATTTGATGATCCAAATGAATGAGCCACCCTATATTTATATCCTTCCATGGATCTTTCTACACATGATTTTTTTTATATTTATATTCTTCTACATGGAAGTCCACGTTCCACGTTCATAATCTTTCTTATAAGAAGCTTCCCAGTTCCACGATCTTTCTTCATCGAAGTCCATGTCTCGACTTATTGTAATTTTCCTTGTGTCTGGATTGAATAACTTGTAGCCTTTGGAGAATGAGTCATGTCCAATAAATAGTAGCTTCTCAGCCTTGTCATCTAATTTGGCTTGATATTGATCTAGAATATGTGCATATGTGATGCTTCCAAAAACTCGAAGATGACCAACTCTTGACTTTCTTCCTCTCCATGCCTCTTGAGGAGCCTTATTCCACAAACTTCTAGAAGAACTCCCGTTAGAAAGGTAAGTTGCACAAGCCACAACATCATCCCAAAATTTCTTAAGCATATTCTTGCTCTTGAAATACTCCTAGTCATATTGAGTATATGGCGATTCTTGCATTCCACAACGACATGTTGTTAAGGAGAATAAGACATAGTTTGTGGACAAAAAATGTCGTACTCTTCACAATATTTATTGAACATATATGAAGTAAATTCTCCACCTCTATCTAATCTTGTGACTTTTATATACAAATCACTTTCTTTTTCGACACATACTTTAAATTTCTTAAAAGCATCATAGGCTTCTAATTTTTCTTTTAGGAAATAAATCCATTTCTACTGAAATCATCAATAAAAAGAAGAAAAATACTTACTTCCTACGAGAGATGATGGCTAGATAGGTCTGCATATATCGACATGAATTAACTCCAATGACTTCTTAGCCCTTGTAGAAGATTTCTTAAGAAAGCTCTTTCTATGTTGTTTTCCAAGAAAACATCTGTGACGACCCACCCCGACATAGTCGACCGTTAGCCGTCACGAGGGGTTAATATAGACAAATTACTATATCAAGTTCAAATATTTGAACGTTGGGGAAGAATGGAAATAAATCTAATCCAAGTCATGGATTTGCCAAAAATTTCGGCAGCATCTCGACGTAAAATGGATAAGTGGCAAAAATGTCCATGTATACAACAGTTTATATAAACTGAATATAAACATAAAAGGGACAACTACCCATAAAATGTATAGAATGTGATCACAGGAGCACGATGGCTCAACATCAAAATACGAATATGAGGAACACCGGTCCTCAAAAATCCACATGTGGGATATAATCAACATCTCACATCCGTATGGCCAAAACGGATGAATAATATGAGAAATAGAAAGTTAGGAACTATACAAGTTTCATACTCATAAGTAAATGCTAATAAGCAAGTATAACAGGACTACTCTAGTCCGTCGACCTCACACATGCACAAATCCCAACCCATGCATATCATATAGCATATCTAGCAGTCATCACCTGCAAAATGGGAAGAGAGGGGTGAGCATAAAAGTGGCTCAGTGAGTGGAGGGAACACAATATCGAAATCCAATAAAACCGAAGCCCACAATGCATATCGATAAAACGGCGATAAAACCATGCAATGTATGTCATGTA
>LTAE01019641.1:8725-18896 GCA_001647135.1 Pontederia paniculata
ATATATATATATATATATATATATATATATATGTGTGTGTGTGTGTGAATGCATTAAATTAGTATAATAAAAAATCTTATAGTCAATAAAGTGATCAAATAATTAAAAATATAAAACTGAATGCCCAATGACATAAGAAAAGTTCAGAGGATAATAAAAAATATTAAGGTAAAAGTTTAAATGAAAATTATTCAAAAATGAAATATTTTCAAATTTATCACTGTTTCCATAGAAATTGGAAAAGACATCATTTTCCATTTTCATGCTATATTCGAAAAAATCATGTGATATAAAAAATCGAAAGATGAGTGTAATATGTAGAAACAGTAAAATTGCCTCTGATTCTAGAAGAAATAACAGGGATTAACACATGATGTCATCAGAAATATTGGAAGATATATTAAATTCTTGACTTGTCTCTGTCAATTTTGTTGTATTCATTAATTTCTTCTTCTAGAATGAGGATTGTTTATATTCATTTAATCCATCTTTCTAAAATGATGCGTATAATAATTAAATTAAAACTTTAAATGTTTTAAAGAATAAGTATAAAGAGGATGTTACGAGAGGGTTTAGCCTTTTTATCAAGAATAGTTGAAGACCTTTACATGGCAGCCGTGTAATTATTGTCTCATGGTGCAAAACATGCTTTTGACTTTGCCTTGTCTTGACTTCCGTTGCAAGAGTAATTAATTAAATTAAGTTCTCCAATTTTGCAAGTACAATAAAAGGGAGGATAATTTACAAAAAATGTGAAAAAAATAAAATTAATTTTTTTAATTAGTTAAAAAAAAATTAAATTGATATTGAATGAGAATTTACAGCAACCCATCTAAGGATCTGTTTTGTTTAGTTGATAAAAAATATCTAATAAACAATAATATTAATAAATATTTTAAGTGTTAAAAACTTATTTTAAAATATATTTATATATTTAGATAAAAAATGTTGATAATAATAATAAGTGCTTATAATATTTGTTAAAATAAATATTAATTAAAATACTGTTGATAATAATATTAAAAAAATATGGGTAAAAGAATAAAGTTGGTTAAAAAATAATAACTTTAAAAATAAGCAGAAAATCCTGTTTGTTTTTTTTTGTTATTCTAACAATTTATAAATACAATTTTTTTTATTTGTCAAACATAAAAAAATTAAAATCAACTTATAAATAATTTTAAACTACTTATAATCAACATGATTTAATTTATAATTATAAGAAATTGATTGATTTTATATGCTAATAATATAAGTAAAATTTAAATATGGTTACATAAAAATTTTAAATGATAAAGTTTTTTTTTACACTAAAATGTGAAAGACAATATGCCAAAAACAAGGCCAAGCCCACGAGACACAAAACACAGGCTGATTCAGATGCTTTGTGGATGTTACAAAAAGATTAGCTCATTTCATTACCCAAAAAAATGCCATCGATTTATTCCGGTCCTTAAACATAGCGCACGCAAAAATAAATAAAAATAAAAATGAGGAAATCTAGTTTCATTCCTCAACTATAAATTATTTTTATTTTACTTCTAAATTTACACACTTACTTCTCCTTAATTTTTTGAATACTTTTTACTTAACTCCGATTGTATATTTGTATCTTCATTCTATCATAGTTTAATTTAATTTAATTAGCTTAAAAAATAAAAAAATAAATATTCAGATAAGATGGAGACTAATCTTTTTTTTTTCGTATTTTTAAATTTAAAAGTTAAAATTAAATAAGGGTGAACGTAAACGTATAATTAATATGTACTAGTGCTACCAAATGCCAATCTACATCTGCTAGAGAGATAGTAAATTACTTAATTATGTAAGAATAAGTTAATGATAATTTCAACTAAAACACTATGTAATAATACAAATATATATTTTTATTACGTATAAATTTATTATTTTGCTTCAAATAATTATTTAGTTAGTCTTATTTTTTAGAAAATATAATAAATATAATTTTAATTTTACTTGAGTTTGTACTTATTTAAAATAAATAATAATCACTAGCTGGAGAATCATAATTTTAAAAAAAAATAATTTAATTTTTTTATTAACTTGACTTTAAAATAATTATTATATTAATTTAGTTCTTAATTGTTAATTTACTTTTTATTTTGAATTATAATGTTAATATTTTTTTTTAATTTAGTTTAGTTAATCGTTAGAAATAACAAATATTTTCTTAATTTTATATTTCTCCATGAAAACTATTGTGAAAAAAGTTAAAATTTAAATCTTCGTCTAAAATTTGAGTTAGGACTTATTTTAAATAATTATGTTTAGAATTAAAATTTTAAATTTTCTTAATTTATTTTAGTGAGGACTCCTAATAATTATAATTAATTTCTTACTTTTTTATTATGAAGAAAATATTAATAATTAGTTTTTCATTTTTTAATAATTTACTTGATAAAATAATTATTAGTTTAGAATTAAAATTTTGATATTTTTCTTATTTTACTTTAGTTAGAACCTTAAAAATAATAATTATTTTTTTAAAATTTTCAATGATTAAAATATTTTGGAAATATTAAAGAATTAATAAATTAAAACCTTTTAATAATTTACTTGAAACTCTTTTTATACGATTATCAATTTATTACTTTTTTATTTTTTTCCAGAGGATTAATAATTACGGAACTAAAAAAATTTAGATTTTAGAACTCCTTTTATTATTTTCGAATATCATGAAATCTAGTTTCATTCTTCTAAATTTACACACTCACTTCTTAATTTTTTGAATACTTTTACTTAACTCCAATTGTATATTTATATCTTCATCATATTATAGTTTAATTTAATTTTATTAATAAATTAAATGTTCAGATAAGGTGGAGAATAATCTTATTTATTTTTTGTTTTTTTATATATTTAATTTTTAAAGTTAAAATTTAATAAGGGTAAACGTAAATGTATAATTAATATGTATTTGATATAAAGTGGAAGGGTTTAGAAATTTGAGTGGAAGATAATGGATATTATTAAAATTTAGTAAACTGAAATTAACTAGAAGAAAGATAGAAGTGATCCTAAAAAACGAACTCGTATCTCGTCTCAATTCAAGTTGATTTATTCCTAGTAATAGATTGAGTATTTAATTTCATGGATGGTGGTTTGGAGGAGGCACCAAATGATGATCCTTGTCGTAGTTGTAGCGGCGGAAACACAGGAAGAGCACGTAGTACATGGCCTCCTCGTCAAAATCTGCCACCGGCGGCAGCAGATGTCCGAACTCGTCCGACAGCCAGTACGCGACGCGCACCGCGTGACAGCACTTGGGCCCGATGAGGCTCCCGTCGGACAGCACCTTCAACCAGCTGCTCGCGCACTTCGCCGGCGACGACGACCGCATGACGGCGTACAGAGCGTCGATGTCCTCCACGCAGTGCTCCACCTTGGTGAACTTCTCCAGGAACCTTTTGACCTTCGGATCCTTGTTCCAGCTCAGCAATGTCGACGGCGACGGCGACGGCGACTGCGCGGCGGTCTCTTCCAGCAGTTCGGAGGTGGTGGCCGTTGCTGCCCGTGGCGGCGCAGCGACGACGAGCGCTGCAAGAAGAAGAAGANTTTAATTTCATGGATGGTGGTTTGGAGGAGGCACCAAATGATGATCCTTGTCGTAGTTGTAGCGGCGGAAACACAGGAAGAGCACGTAGTACATGGCCTCCTCGTCAAAATCTGCCACCGGCGGCAGCAGATGTCCGAACTCGTCCGACAGCCAGTACGCGACGCGCACCGCGTGACAGCACTTGGGCCCGATGAGGCTCCCGTCGGACAGCACCTTCAACCAGCTGCTCGCGCACTTCGCCGGCGACGACGACCGCATGACGGCGTACAGAGCGTCGATGTCCTCCACGCAGTGCTCCACCTTGGTGAACTTTTCCAGGAACCTTTTGACCTTCGGATCCTTGTTCCAGCTCAGCAATGTCGACGGCGACGGCGATTGCGCGGCGGTCTCTTCCAGCAGTTCGGAGGTGGTGGCCGTTGCTGCCCGTGGCGGCGCAGCGACGACGAGCGCTGCAAGAAGAAGAAGAAGAGCAACAACAACCGAGGTCGCTGCAGCTTGTCCTGCCGCCATCCTCGGCATTTGGAGTGGTGGCAGTGTGGTGGAGTTTAATACGACTCAGGTCAGGTAGATTTTTATATACATTGTAACCATTATTTGAGTTGTGGTCCTTCCATTGAGAAGTTTAAGAGAGATGACGCAAGTAATAAATGAAGCATGCATGAAGTACAAACTTTTATCTTGTTGTTTCTACGAGTAAAGCAAGTTTGAGCACCCGTGAAGACGGTGATGACCGACCGACTAAAAATGTAGTGAGCTAATGGATGACACGTTCATGTGGTTTAAAAGTTCGAGTTCTAATATTAGTTGATATGTGTCCATGAAAAACAAATGTAACTTGGCACATTAGAGAAAAGAGTCAGGGTCGTGACTCATATAACCACATTATCGAACTCCTGTAACGCTATAAATAACTAACGGACAACATGGTAAAAGAAGTGAAAGCCAAGGTAATAATTTATATCGTGGCAATACCATTCATTTAGATTTATTAATCTCAAGAAGCGAAAGATAATAATTTATATCATAAGATTTATTATATAAGCTGTGTGTGTGAAACAAATAAAGAAATAACACATTACGTAATATATTCATTATTTTATAAAAAAATGTCTATGTATTTGCCTTTTATTGTATATAATAATGTTGTTTTACCTTCTATATTTTTTTAACATTGTACATGTTCCAATCTCATTTGATGATAAAATTAGAGCCGGTAATTTTGAGGTCTTGAAGCTGTTCTTTTTAATCTATTTGGAGTAGACAGAACATTAATTTCCATGATCCATCAGTTAAAAACTTCTTGCCATCGATTATTCCGATTACACAGTCTACACCCATGAGCTTGAAAGATGGAGTAAATTATAAAGTTCTACAGCTTACGATTTCCTCGACAGAGTAAAGCGATGATCCCGTTACTCTTCATGGATGATGCTGCGGATCTAAATTGTACTGGTCTTATTTGTAGCGGCGGAAACACAGGAACAAGACGTAGTACATGGGCTGCTCGTCGAACGGCACCGGAGGCAGAAGATGCCCGAAGACGCCCGAGCGCCAGTATGCGGCACGCACCGCGTCACAGCACTTCTGCCCGATGAGGCTCCCTTTCGACAGCTCCTTCATCCTCGCACACTTCGTCGCCGGCGACCGCATCACGGCGTACAGAGCGTCGATGTCCGCCACGCAGCGGTCTATCTTGGAGAACGCCTCCAAGAAACTTTTGGCCTTGGGATCCTTGTTCCAGCTCAGCAATGGCGACTGCGACTGCGAGGGGGCTTCTTCCAGCGCTTCGGAGGTGGTGGCCATTGCTGCCAGTGGCGACACAGCGACGACGACGACCGCTGCAAGTAGAACCATTACTTCTGCAGCTTGTACTGCCGTCATCCAGCTCTTCATGTTTGGCTCTTGGAGTGTCGGAATGCATTCGTGGATTTTATATGGCTCAAATAGATTTCGTAGTTAGATTTTAATTAAGTCGTGTTGAGTTTGACTTTTTTTTAATTTAATATTTAAAAAATAACGTGTCTTTTGTATTGATATGATTTTAAGGATTATGTATGTTGATCATAAATTAAAATTTGAATTACACATTTAATTATGATAAATAAAATTTCAAAAAAAGTTTTACGTTAAAAAGATAATGCTTTACCATCGCATTCAAACTCCATTTTTATTAGTATTTCTTGACAAACTTTGTTATTATTGGAAATGACACCGAGTAACAATATATCACCGGCCAACTTTTATCTTGATTCTTGGCTCTTTACCAACATAGCAAATTTGGCACGTCATATGACTCATTAGTCATGAACCGACTAAAATTGGATGACCTCATCCATGACGTTCGTGATCTAAAAGTTCAAGTTCTAACAAATTACATGCCTATCGAAATATCAGTATGGTAGATGAAGGATTAGGTTTGTTTAATTTTGCCTGTCACCAAAGTCGGGTCGACTAAGAAGGTTGGCAGAAGTGTTTGCACTGTGCCAGTCTGAGGCCTAATGCAGGTGCATTACTTGGAGCTAGCCGGTTACACAATAAAACCTAGTGGTTGTTGGAATTGTTCAAAACATAACTTCTGCATAAGATATTAAAATAATTTATATGTTGCCTTCTATTATAATGCCCACCCCATCTAAGTAGGATAAGGCCTTCTATTATAATGATCCCTCACAGTTGATCTACTTTCTATAGTTCCATACACACTAATAGCACCAAAGAAGATAAAAAGGAGCGTTTGATGCATAAATTCCTTTCTAGGGTGTTAAATCACGAAATTGGCCATATAAAATGATTAATATATTTACAAATATATTAATTCTTTTTCTTGAGGGAATTAATACGACCTGATATACAAATACTTCAAGTGCCACCTATTTCTCAATTCAATTAATAATTAGTTTGTTGGTAATAAATTGTCAAATTGTAACACAAGGTATGTCAGTCATGAGGCTTTTGAAATTGGACTCACTTTGCAAACTTCAGTATCAAAGCCAATATCCATGAGGATCAGCATCCATGCCCTTTGTTGCTCCGAAAGCCGATCTCTGGGACCTTTGACTTCCACAACCTTTGCTTCGCCCTGATTGTTATCCCCATGGAAGCGCCAAAGCAGCAAGTCTGGCATGCCACTTGACCAGCTTTCATAGTCCAGAGACAAATGCCGACAGAGAGAAGCCAAACAATGGCCTCCCATGCCTGAGACTGCAGCTCGTAGATCAGAGAGACAATGCCTCTCCCAATTGATGCCCCGGCAGGCTGTCCCAAAATGAGACTCCCATGACATAATCAATATCTCCTCAGCCATGCCATTGCGTACCTTTTCCAGCTGAGATTCTATAAGACTCTTTCTTGCTTCATAAAAATCGTCTGTGTAGAGGTCTAGTGGAGCTATCTGAAATAAAGATAACAGCCAAGAAATTACGATATTAAGAATTTAAGAGAGAAGTTTCCTCAACGGAAAAAAAGGGTGGATGTTTGTTCTCTTGTCATCATAATCGCTACATGTATGCAAATTCTTTGGAAAATACAGGTTTCATTTAGTACTTCCATAACAATGACATAATGCAAATGGAATTTTCTGCAGACGAGCCTTGCCTTTGTAGCATATGAAAATTAACTTTACAATATGTTTTGTATCATTTGTCACAATAATGTGACCCCTACGGAAAATGCTAAATAATAAAACAAATTATTATGCATGATATTTTTTAAAACAAATAAACAGAGCATGAAAGGGTGNCATGAAAGGGTGATACTATTGAAGCAAGTACCTGAAATCTAGAAAAGAAAACATCAGGCACATTGCTGAATATGACATCCCACATTATAAGACCAAATATGGTCCTCCAAATGCCACTTTCAGAATGGACACCCTGCCAACCACCACCTTCACCAGCATAATACTGCAATGCAAGCTGTTCTACTCCACAGAGCTCTCCATCATAACCATAATATGAGTTCTTTATTCCTGTCTCACAAGTCAAAGGTCTTCCACTAATAACAACCTAGCAGAAAAAAAGTAGTCAAGATGATGACTGAATATCAAGTACAAATTTCCAAGCTATCATTATCCTATATCTTAAAACAAAGGAACATGTATCCATCAGAAATAAAGAAACTCTAACATAGGAGATACTCACTTCTTTGATCTTGCGGTTAACAAAATATGCATAATCAGGCTTCTTCCAGCGTCTTGGTGGTTTGCCCAAACGAAGAACTCGTCTCTGTAATGCTACCCGTGACCCAGCACGGACCCACGGATCTAGTACTCCTTTTTCAGCCACTAAAAGGCTTTCACTAATATGACCTATGTGTTCCAAATCAACAGAAAGTCTCAGGGTCAAGTAACCCCTCATACTATCATGAGAAATTCGCTCTAGCAGGCCCTTCAGAAGCTTGATTGCATCTTTATACCTGTAAAGCTCAATCAAACCTATATATCAAAATCTGAATCCTATACATCAAAGAATTTTCATTTCACTTATGAAACTTTTATTGTTTTCATGAAGCAGTGAAACTCTGGAGAAATGTACAGATATAATCAAATGAAAAGTCTCAGAAATTCATGACCAACATAGTATCAAAGATGTGTAATGAAATAATGTTATGAAAATGAATAGATATTTCAGCCTCCATTTGGTTCTTCTGTGACATTATTAAGGTTTCATCATTAATAGGGACTGTAGTGGCCGGGTCGGGTTGGCAGAAAAAAAAAATGAAACCCGATCCAATCCAACCCTGATTAACATTGGATATGGTCATCGACTTATTGGGATCGAGCTTTTTTCTAATATTTTGAAAATTTTATGAGATTTAAATAAGTTGAAAAATAAAATTAGTACAATAATGATTAAGGCCTTGATTGGGTCAAAAGTTGCTATACCTGGTACAGTATAACCCATAGTACAGTTATACCTTGCATAAATCAAGGTATAATCTTATACTTTTCTTTTCCTAGGTATTAATTTTACTTCACCTTATATTGTCTTTTAAGGATAATGGGTATAAAAGTAAGTTTTTGGGTGTAAACTACCTAATTGTAATCAGGGTCGGAGCTAGTTATACCCTGCCAAATCAAGGTATAATCTTATACCTTTTTTTCCTGGGTATTACTTTTACTTCACTTTATACCCATGATGGGTATAAATACTTTTCTAAACAACAATAATGCCCTTTAATGATAATGGATATATAAAAGTGAGTGTGTAGGTATAAACTACTTAATAGCAATCAGGGACGGACCTAGAGGAGTTTGTGTGTGCCCCCACCACCCACCCATTTCTTTTTGGTACATAAACATGTAAGAAAATTTGTAGGAAAAGTATTTAAACGTATATTATACTACATACTGCGGTCCCCTCCCCCCCACCACCCAACCTCAAGAAAAAAAATAAAACATTATGTACTGGCTCCCGTTAATGAATTAGTAATAGTAACAAAAACCATTTAAAGTTTAAAATAATTAAATAATTTCTTAATATGAACATTTTTGAATCAATTAGGTTGGGTATAAGATTATCGAATTATAACTCATGAAACCTAATACCTGATACAAAATTAATCTGACAATCAAACTCTGGTACTCAACCCAAAAATGGTAGGTCGGGTTTGGCCGGATCTGCGCTCGCCCCTAATCTTGTTCCTTTTCTCCTAAAAAAGAGGATACTTTTCTTACAAGCAGAGAAACTTTAATTCAAGGCTAGGTATTTGAAATTGTATGATAGTACCAAAACTAAACTGTAATGTCGGCGAGCCAATATCTAAAAGATTGCTACTTGTAGAAAGCGCATGCCATATTTGTATTTTTTATTTCTAGCGATTGCTCAAATAACTTGAGCCCATTACATTGCAAATTTGGGTGTTCCATGGAGTTAAAATCCTTGTTATCACAAATAACAAGCTCGACAGTCTACATTTTGTCAAAGAAAGTACTTCTCTAACCCAAAACTCTTCAAAGAGAAGAAATATTTATCCTACAGCTAGTAAAAATAAGCTTGTCATATTTATCCAAAAAAAAGGCTTGTCATTCACTAGTGCCTAGTGGAGTAACTTATGCTGCAAGATAATGAAGAAACACGATAGTAAATTTGAAGACATTGAAGTGCTTTCCCGGTTGCACTTTAGTTGTCATAATAGAATGACGTGCTAAAAAAATAAGATGGTGAGTACCTAAGTTTTGCTTCCTAGCATCTGAATCAATACTTTTTTTTTTGAGAAATAAATCTGAATCAAAGATGACAAGATGAAAACCATAAAGAAAGAGCATTAAAATCTTGTTCACAGAATTAGTATGTTTAAGACAATTGAAGAAAACTTGCACATTAATGGCAAATAAAGTGTAACTGGCGGCAGAGAAAGTGTAAGGTTAAATGAATAGTTTGTTCATGTAACATACCGGCGTTCACGTTCATAAAAAGAGATGCCTAAACATAACACTTTCGAATAAACCCATAAAGCTGAGAAAAACGAGAAGAATGTTGGGGAAGTGCCATTTGAGTGATTCTCTGTATCCTTTCTGACACTATTACACAAGTAACTATCAGCTAGACCGATGCATCTCGTCACCATCTCATCGTTATTTTCATCTAAAGACTC
>LTAE01019758.1:2363-12429 GCA_001647135.1 Pontederia paniculata
GACCGAACAATGGTGCATATGTCACGGCCCGTGACATACATGGCCGTGATACAAGCGCGTCACGCCCGCGTCATGACCAAACAAATCAATAGGAGTTCACGGCCCGTTACGTGGCAGCACGACCCGTGAAGAAGGATGTCACGGCCCGTGACAGAACATCACGGCCCGTGAAGGAACATGTTTTTTTCCTTTTCTTTGCTCTTTCCTCCGCCATGCATCCAACAGCCCTTGGAAATATAGAAAATGCACATTATGTAGATACTGACTCATTGAATAAAATAATTGAATAAAAATAGCAAAAATGCATGATTATAACAATGAAATGCCTGTGAATTATACTGATTATATAATAGAAAATATGAATAAATAGGTAATTATCACTGTCACGGCCGTGACAGAACGATTCCCTTGTTCCGTGTTTTGTCACGGCCCGTGACAAACTTGTCACGGCCGTGACCGAACAATGGTGCATATGTCACGGCCCGTGACATACATGGCCGTGATACAAGCGCGTCACGCCCGCGTCATGACCAAACAAATCAATAGGAGTTCACGGCCCGTTACGTGGCAGCACGACCCGTGAAGAAGGATGTCACGGCCCGTGACAGAACATCACGGCCCGTGAAGGAACATGTTTTTTTCCTTTTCTTTGCTCTTTCCTCCGCCATGCATCCAACAGCCCTTGGAAATATAGAAAATGCACATTATGTAGATACTGACTCATTGAATAAAATAATTGAATAAAAATAGAAAAAAATGCATGATTATAACAATGAAATGCCTGTGAATTATACTGATTATATAATAGAAAATATGAATGAATAGGTAAATATCAATGTTGCCCAGACGCAGAACACATTACTCGACCAGTTCAAACACGAACCGAGACACGGGCTGGGTCACTTAAATCGATCGCATTAAAGTTAAACTGAAAAGTACTCACCGCGGATTGTGTTGCCCAAACATGGAACATGTCTAGGGTGAACATGGATCGAGTCGCATTGAATCCAGACCGCGTCCTGTCAACATAAGCAAATAGCTGAAGGAAGTGGACCATGTTCTCTTTTGACGCGGGTCGTGTTCCGTCGAAAGTAAAACCGATCCGAGAAAATGGACCATGTCAACTTCGGATGAGGGTCGTGTTCCTGCCATCTGAAGTGATATAAAGATTATTTTCGTGATTGAATGCTTTATCGTCATATGAAGCATAAACCCGTAGATCCCAATGATAATAATGTTTAAAATGAAAGTTGCATGCGATTGAATTGATCCATAAAGGATATGATTTGGCTCCCGGTGAACTATCAACACGGTTCCTAGACATAAGGTAATGGGTTTCTCTAGGAACAACTACCTATGGGTTCTAAATGGGTTCCCTCATGTTCAACTAGGTTCCTTTAGGAACAACTGTTAATGGGTTCCTATAGGGACAATTGTTCCTTCAAGTTCAATTGGGTTCCTATGGTAATAACTATTTATGGATTCTCTCCGGAGCAATTGTAAATGGGTTCCTCCATATTCAACTATCAATCCCTTTGGTGATTTCTATTACCAAATTTTCAAGCGTAGCTAGCCTTAATAGCACCGAGGCAAAAGCCATTGACCTTCATGCATGTTAAAAGTTCACTAATTGATTGTGATAATTGAACAACTTAAGATAAAGAATAGTCAAATGAATAAAAGGGCATAAATAAAAGATTGAATTGGACTTGAAGCTACTAAACAAAAAAGAAAGGGCATTATTTCACAGTAATGTAACTAAGGTTATTGCAATTGAATAATTAATGATATTGTTACAACGGAAAATAAAGAATTGCTAAGGTGAAAAGGTAAAACAAAGGAAAGTGGATTTATTGATTTTAATGTTCTCTATCATGTCTTTATATATGATTTTTTTCTATTGTATTTCCTTTGCATATTAGACTTCATAGCTCATGGGAGAATTATCTCCTTTGTTTTTTATCTTGTAGGTGATCAAAATAATAAATAAGATGATGACAATAGTGATGCAAACATTAGTGATGTGATGGTTTGCATGAGTTAAAATTACTGTTGCATTAGAATTTAGTGAACTTTATTAGTTATGTATTTTCTTTTGGAACCATACAATAGACTATTTTATTTGAATAGATTATTAAATAGATATATTATTTTAAAGTTCTTGGTTTCTACATGATGTGTCAATTTTGTTGATCAATCAATTGGTCAAAAGTAAAGTCAAATAAGTAATGTCGTACCGTCTCCACAAGTGCATTATGCCATGTGATTTGGTGGCCTTTTGGGGGAGTTACATCAAGTAGTACATGAAATTAACTTGTCCCAATATCACAAGTACAAAATTCCTAATTTCACAATATCAAGATAGTTTTATGTATCATAGTAGTGTTCTATTTCTAAAATATGATAATTTTCATTCGTTGAAAAAATTGCTTTCATGTTCTTAACATTTTTTTAAAACCACATTTATAATTAATCTTCACGAATGGCAATGAAATATGTTATTTACTCGGAATTTTTTAACTTTAGCTCGTTACTAGTGTAGTCCCCTTGGTTTATTTTGTACATGTATGATTCTTTAACTTCACATCGTTCCTTCACTAGTCTCGTAACTAGTTGTAACTATTTGTTTTTCTCATTTTTTCTATTCAAGAATTCTCTCTCCTCCACTTTCTCTCTAGGTTTTTGAGGAATATAAACAACCTTAGGTATTTTTTTCAATTTTTGATGAGTGTTTGGAATAAATAGTGAATTACAGCTATATTGTATCACAATTGGTGCATTCATTTTCTAATATTCCTACAAATGACTAATGCATCATTTGGTATAGTCATATTGTATTTGTAGGAACAAAATAGAGATTACCTTGGTCGACGAAGGTAATTCATTTGAACCTTCGATAAGCAAAAGCCTCCATAGCAGTTCACCATCTTCCAGTCTATGAGTTTGGACTATGATCTAAAAAGAACTCTTGCTCAGTGAATTGTTTTTTGAGTTGTTGAATTGCTGGTTTTGGTGAGAAATGAGCCTTGTTGGGTAATACTTCTCGATTGGTCAATGCAAACTTTTTGGCAATAACTGACTTATTGAAAGTGGACCTCTTCTAATCACCCCAACTAGCCTATCCTTTGAACACTTTCACTAACTGTTTTTTGACTTTGAAGTAAAGAAAGATAGATTTATTCACTGTAATCATCCACTTTTAATATTAGGTAAATTACCTTGGGCTTGTGAATGACTATGCTTGAGAATACTAAGGGAGATTAGTATATTTAGTGTAGGATCTAGAATGGCACCAAGAGGGGGGGTGAATTGGTGTATTAAAATCTTATGTTCTTCACTGGCTTAAATCTCTTAATGTTGTGTTAACGGAAGCAAACATAAATGAATATAAACACAAATAGAGAGGAGTAGAGAGAAGAACAAACACAACGAACAAACACGGAGTTTGTTATCGAGGTTCGGCCGTACTCTTTGGCCTACGTCCCCGCTCCGATCTTCTCCCATGAGATCTTCGGAGTTCACTATATCCTTCTTCAAGGGCGAAGGCNCTTTGGTCGACCGTTTGTGCTCCACTTATGCTCATATTACCTCCTCCTCCTGAAACTGGTCGACCGCTTATATCCTTAGGATGTCCACTGCACACATATGGTTCTTCATGATATGTATTGCGTGTGCAGTGGTCGTCCATTCCTTCAGCTCAGGTCGACCGCTATACTGAACTTGTCTATATCCTGTTATAGAAATCAGCTTAAACAAGTTCATTAGTACAGACTGAGTTCACTTACAAATTTGTGATCATTCAAAACATTCTCGGGATCCTAGATTCAACAAAAGATTGATTTATATTACATTAAGAATATCTCAATTTTTTTTTATTTTTCTGTGTATAGGAAATTTGAAGATTTTCAAAGATAAGTGAATTATAATATGATGAATGATTATTTTTTGCAAATTCGAGATGAATAATTCTTGAGTTGGCTTAAGAAGCAAGTGCATGATGGCAAAGTAAGAAATAGAGAAATTTAGGAATTTGAGTTGTGGATTAGAAAAAATATCAACTTATAATGGTACCATTATCAATGGATATAGATTTTACACAGAAGAATATGAAAGAAATAAATTATGGTAAAAAGTGATATTTATGTTTGATGTTGTTTATATGACGAAAATGAGATTATTATGGTGTTACCGAGCAAATTATAGAGTTAACATATCTTGAAGATATGAATGTTTTCATACTACGTTGTTATTGATTTGATCTACAAAATGGTGTCATTGTCGATGACACTTACAATTTTATCGATGTAAAATATAGATCAAGACTTTGTTCTAATGAATCATTCATTCTAGCTGAGTAAGCTCAACAAATTTATTATATGAATTATCCTTCAACTAAAAGGAATGTTGACGATTGGTGGGCAATATGCAAAATAAATAACGAATTGTTCATTAAGGAAAAGATGAACATTGAAGGTACTCTATTTGATGAAATGACATATGTCGATTATTATCAAGTTAGTCAAACTTCGGGAGTAATAAGTTATACCACGACGATAAAATAACAATAATGTTTGATAGAAATGGTCAAACAAAAGAAGTTAACATTAACAAGATACATCATCCTTTAAAAATTGACGATGATCAATTTATAATCGATAATGATATTTTTTATGATGAAATTGATGAGGCTAATGAAGAAGTATATGAGTCACTTTCAAGTTGTTCAATACACAAGTTATGCCCGAACAAATGCTTATATTTTTATTGCTATAAAAGATTTAGAAGCTAATTTTACGTGTTATGAATAATATTTTTAACATATTTTTACATATTATGAATAATATTTTCTATATGATTTTACAAGTTATGACTCCTCGTGGTCGTGGGAAAGTTTGTGGGAGTGACACACGTTATGGCACACCACTTGGGAGGATGAGCCAGTGATAGGTCTTAACACTCAAACAGGTAATATTATGTAACATCATATAGCAATATCATTGCTCTTTGTTAACTAATATATATATATATATATATATATATATATATTGTTGCTAACATTTATTTCAGACAACATTCACGTTGGATTATGATCATCCAAACAGAATCCTTGCAATACCATCTATTGAAGTTTTGGTGGATGAAAAGAATAATTTGTAAGTTCATAAATATTGATTTATTAAAATGTACTTTTTTAATGAATGAATATAAAATGACATGCATTAATCATTTTAGGTCTGCTCTCATCCTGAAATGTATTAATCATGACATCAACGAGTTTGTTTTGTCGAGACTTTTAGTGGGTTGTCCTTATTGGAAGGATATTTTGTTGACTTATCAAGATCACATGTACAATACAATTAAGATAACACTACTGTATTTTCTTTTTTAGTTGGTTTACAAACTAATACCAAATATTTTTACGGGCCAAGTATAAATTGAAGGAAAGCCTCCCATATGCTACAATAAGGAAGGTATTTATATTGTAACTTCTACCCGACTTGGAGATGTATTATTCAACTATCATCGAGATGAAAGACTTGCCACCAACGACAACATTCATGAAGCGAAGGACGAGCCTCCTCCACATATTTCAAAAGAAGTTTGATCATCTCCTTGTGAAACTTGATAAGTAATTTTTAAATTAAATATTATTTTTCCAACACTTATCATTTTGCATACAAGGCGTCACTCGAATATCAAGAGAAGTCAACAATCGACAAATTGATAGATTGTCTAAGCCAGACGTCGCACTCCATTACGAATGCTCCATTGAGTTCATAGAGCATAAACTAGAATTGGTATTTCTTTAATTTTTTATGATTTGGATTCTTATTATAAAATAGTTCAATTAAATTGTCTAATATGTGATTGGTGCAGGAGTTGTCGAGCGACGGTAAGATCGACTTTCAAAAGGTGTATCAAGAAGTTTACAAGAATAAGAAGACCAACTAATTCGTCTCGAAGGAAGCAAAAAGAACTTCAGTCTATTTTTTAACGTTCATTTTATATATTTCTCCTCAAGTTTTGGGTATGGAAATTAATTATTTTCATTGACAAGAGACGCAAGATTTGTTGATGTTGAAGAAGTACGGAGATAACATTGACGAATACTCAGAAGTAGACAAGGAGGTATGGAGAGAACTTGCCAGACTCACTAAGGAGGAATGACTTCGTGGTTTAGATTGAGTTCGCAATTGAGTGCTTCTTTTGTTGATGGTCCTTCGTGTTGTCGGGCGTAACACCAACTCCTATGACTATGACTGGGTTGAGAGAGCTTGTTGAATAGATAGTGAATGATAGGATTAGGCCATTATTATTAGAGGTCCTGAGTTTGATTTGCGGTCGCTCTACTCATTGCAATCATCCATTTGATGATTAATTGTTAGTGTTCGACTTCAAAAGATTAAACATTTGTTGTATTATGAATTCGACATACTTTGAACCTTGTATTATGATGTGAATACTTCTATCAACTTTTAAAGTTTATGATTTTTTGTGTTGTGCATGGATGTCATGATAATATGCATTGTAGTAAAGTTTTATGTACAAATTAATCAGATTTTTTTTATTCAAGATTAATGATAGATTGAAGATGATCTATGAAAAAAATTAGTTCGATAGTTTGTGGCGGTATAATGATCATTCATCGACAACTTATTGATGAATTTATTCAATAGTTAGTGATGACCTACTCATGGATTAACGACGATTTTAACAACCCAATGACAATTTACTAACGGATTAGAAACAAACTGGAATCATTTTAAGAAAAAAATTAAAATAATGACAGATTTACGTTGGTTAAGCGACATATTACATACGATTTAGAGATGAAAAACAATCGTTGCTAATAGTGAATATTAATTGAAAATGGCTTTTTTGTGGCTAGACCATCGCTAAGTCATCGTTAAAAATAATAGTGATGTAGTAGCGATAGATTTATCGATCGCTAAAATATATTATTCTTGCTGACTTGTGAGGCTCACAAAGTAGTGAGCTCGCTGCTATGCGAGGCATGTCATCATGCGAGCTACTCACGAAATGAAGAGCTTATCCCTACACGATGTTTGTTGTTGTGCAAAGCTTGCCATCATGCAAGCTCGTGCAACGCTGCGCGAGGCTCTCCATCGCGCAACGAACAATGAACTTTCCATTCTACGAACTCGCGTGATGAATGGTGAGCTTGTTGTCACGCGAACTCGCTCGACAAATAGAGAGCTCAAAGGCAGCAGAGACAAACGAAAAACTCAAAGGGTAAAATAAGTTTTTTTATAAATTAAACAAATAAAAAGTAATAAAAAATTAGATGGAGGCGATCGGATGGACTAAATTGTCCATCACAAAAAAATTAAAATTATTTCTGTCAAGTTTTATACTTAATGGTTTAAAGTGAATATTTGTGATAGTTCCGGGAGGTTTAAGAAAATAACACTAAAATAAATTATATAAGGCATTTGACTCCCTCTCTAAGTACTTTTTTGCGTACACACTCAAGGACCACCAACTTTCAGAATGCATACAACGTTCCATTATGAATTGTATCTCAACAACCTTCCTCTTGGTGTTTAGAATCAGACAACAAGCAAAAGCCTTTTGAGATGGAAAGGATGATCTCTTTCACCTTACCTTTTTGTTCTTTGCATGGAGAGATAGTCATCTCATCCAAGGCAAGGTACAATTGAGATAGTGTAAGACAATCAAATTACGTAGGAATGAACCTTAGGTATAACATCTCCTCTTTATCTATGGCTTACACGTATTTGTTGAAGCCTCGGGGGAGCCGTTGTGGGTAGTTCAAAATACTCTCCAAACATTCAGTCGAATATCGTGTGAGAGGGTAAAGACCTGTTTGGCAAATTATAAAAAAATTCTATAGTAACAGAAAAAAACTACATAAAGATACTTTTGCAAAATTGTCTTCTACAGATTCATACCCATTAGGTTTATTTTCATAAGTAAAAAATTATACATACATATATAAGAATAGTAATAATACAAATAAATATTTGACATATAGGAAAAAATTAAAAATTGTTAGTCCTTTTTTTTTTTGTTTATTTCACTTTGCATGACTAGTCATTTTTCTCTTTAAAAAATCTAAACATTTTATATTTTTTACTTTTTGTATGCCTACGATCAATATTAATCATTTCTTATATTTAAAAATTATTTAATTGTTTTTATTCTTGAAGCGTTCACCATTTCGTGATATAGAGAAGAAATGAATAAAAGTATATTTCCGCTTTTTCCTAGAAATTGGAAAATAAAATGAGATTGGACAAATAACAATAAAATAAAAAAGTGATAATAATATATTATATGTTACTCAAGAAGCGCAATGCACAAAATATTGTGTACTAAAAGAATTATTTGGTTAGACCTCTTTTTTGTTTCCCCGTGATTGGGCCTATTCTATAGATTATGAGCCAACAAAATTTGCTTCCAAACAACTTCAAAGAAAATTTCCAACCGAATAACAAAGACTATGGTATCGATTGATACCATGGAAAAAGTTTATACTGAAACAAGCCCTAAATGTTGAGAAAATAGTAACGTTCTTTTCCATGCAAGTAAGATGCACCACAAGGGAGGAGATCTAGGGATCCACGAGTACACGATTACTAATGATATGGTAACTTACTCCGGAGTCTCCCTACTGCATGGTTGCCCAACTAAACACACATTACAAGATTGTTGAACAAATGAAGATCGAAGTCTTTGGATGGGCTAATGCAAATGTCAATGGAAGGGAGAACCACATTAGTGAAGTCATGTTCATCATGCAAGCAACAAAACTACCAAAGTCGAAGGCTTGTTCTAGAACTTCATCTAGGGACATACCAGTGAGCAAAGTAAATTACAGTCGACCACATGGAACACCCTAACATAGACCACTGATTGTGATTGTATCGGTATCAAAACTTGACAAACTAAAAGATGCATACCTTGTCAAGCTACGTTAAGGCTTCATTGAATTGAAATATCAACTTTGTGCCCATGCAATTTTACATAAGTATGATGATCCTCTTGTAGTGACGCAGAGGTTTAACAAGAAAATAGGAGCTTAATGGTTGTGGAATAATACATGTGGTGCATAATCAGAGTCGAGTATCGCAGTCGAATGGAGCATTGTATAGGACAAGGTGCGAATTTTTTGGATGAGCAATGGCTCATAGAACTAGGGCCCTTATGAAATATCGCACTAAACCCAAATTTAGTGCAACTGAAAGTGCCAACAAATATCATAATGGCGGGAAAAACATGGAATTGACCCTTATAACAACTTCTTCCATAGGAAGCACTATTACGCTTAACAAAATTATTCCCACCAAATGATATGGAGAGCTTCATTGGATGGTAAATTTAACATTAAATCTATAAGTCGATTGTTCCTCCAAGTAACGAAAGCGTACAAAATCTATGGCTAGGACTATGGAAGTTGAAGGGTCTTGCTCAAATCAGAACATTCTTATGGCAATATGCACATGACCTATTGTTGAAAAACATGTTGTGTTTGTAAAGGGGACTACCAAATAATTCAATTTTCCAATATGCAAGCTAGAAATACATCCATTATATATGAGATTGTCCATCGTTGAAAGAGATGTGGAATAAGTTGATTTCTATGGCGATGTGCACATGACTTATTGATGAAAAACATGTTGTGTTTGCAGAAGGGACAACCAAATAATTCAATCTTCCAAGATGCAAGGTAGCAACAACATCCATTCTATATGAGATTGTCCATTGTAGGATCTAGAATGACACCAAGAGAGGGGGGATGAATTGGTATATCAATTTCTTTTGTTCTTCTTGACTTAATCTAAATGTGTTATGCGTAGCGGAAGCAAACAAGTATGAATATAAACACAAATAGAGAGAGAGAAGAGTAAGAAGAACAAACAGAAGAACAAACACAGTTTGTTATCGAGGTTCGGCCGAACTCCTGGCCTACGTCCCCGCTCCGATCTTCTCCACGAGATCTTCGGAGTTCACTAAATCCTTCTTCAAGGGCGAAGGCTCCCTACAAATCTCCTTTCTTGTACTGAGGACAAGGAGAACAACT
>LTAE01020242.1:0-12412 GCA_001647135.1 Pontederia paniculata
AGAAATCAGCTCAAACAAGTTCATCAGTACAGACTGAGTTCACTTATAAATTTGTGATCATTCAAAACATTCTCGGGATCCTAGATTCAACAACCATGTCAAGTTTTGATTTCAAAACAACTAGATCTGAGAATTATTCAGCCTAGAGTAATACCATGTACAATGCCCTTTTAGCCAAGAACAAGTAGGGTTTTGTTGACAAGACTCTAGAATTCCAAGGGAAAAGGTGTAATGCATTGATGTTATCTTGGATGCCTAGTACAACAATTAAAGGGTTGATTAGCAATGTATCATACACATAGAGTGCAAGTACTATCTGGTTGGATTTGAAAGAGAGGTTCGAGACAATTAATGGAATGCAGGTTTATTCTCTGAGAATGAGATATATTCTTCAAACCAAGGTGTTCTTTTGATTGTGGATTATTATACTAAACTTAAGAACCTATGGGAAGAGTTAGCTCTTATGATTCCTGATTTGGCTTTTTTAGATGTTCTAAAGAAATATGTTGAGTATTGAAAGCAGAAGAAGGTTTATAGATCTCTTATGGGTTTGAATGATTCTTATAGTCTGGCAAGATCTCATATTCTAGTAATGAATCCACCACCTACTATTAATCAAGCATATTCCCTCTTGATTGAAGAAGAACATAGACAAATGAGGCCTGGAGTGATTAAATGAACTAATCAGCTGGTGGCATTTTTTGGGGCAAATATCCAGAATCAAAATAAGGAATAGAAAAATGATTATAGCATTGTTTGTGATCATTGCAAGAAGGTTGGTCACAAAAAAAAATCAGTGCTATAGAATTATTGGGTTTCCTGCCAATTTAAGTTCAATAACAAAAACAAAAACTATGGTTCAACAAGTAACAATGTATTTCTCCAGCAAGGTTCAAGCAGTGATTCTTAAGCTAAAGGTTTTGGAGAGTCATCAGGTGATCAAAGAAGTGGTTCTATTTTTATTGAAGAGCAATATAAACATCTGATTCATATGTTTAGTAAGGATCATGCATCATCTTCTATAGTATCAACAGTAAACATGTCAGGTATTCAATCTCAAATTTTAGATCAAAGTTCAAAAGTTTGGGTAATTAATATTGGTGCCACTAATCATATGATATCACATTTGAATTGGCTTTTCAATGTAAAAGTATTAAAAGGGCCTAATGGTAGTCTCTTTAGCTACACACATAGGGTCTTTCATGATGCAGCCTACTAAAGAACTTAAAAATGTTCTTTATGTATCATATTTCAAGTTTAACATGATTTATGTGCCCTAGTTGACTTCGAATTTGTCTTGCTCAATTTTATTTACTGTTGATTGTTGTGTCATTCAGGATCATTGCAGTGACAAGGAGAATCTAATTGGTAAAAGGAGGAAAGGATTGTACTACTTAGTACGAGATCAAGGATTTCAGATACAAACTCTAAATGTTTGGTCGCTGCTACCTCAAATCACTCTGAGCTAGAACTTTGGCATCGAAGACTTGGTCATTTACCCTTTGATAAGATAAAGTGTATTTCTTCTATTAAGCTTTGTAATAAAGTTCCTATGATACATTATGGTGTGTGTCCTTTAGCTAGACAAGTACAAGTTCCTTTTCAAGATGTTGCTAAAACTTCCAGCAGCGTAAAGGTGTTTGATTTGATTCCTGTGGATACTTGGGGAGTACTCATAATGGTTTCTCTTACTTCATGAAAATTGTGGATGATTTCAACATAATGGTTTGAGTATATTTACTAAAGCACAAATCTGAATGCAACTTCTATCTTGCTCAATTTATTGACTTACAAAAAATATTTATGAGACAAGAGTCAAGGTTATTAGAACAAACAATGGGACTAAATATCATAACAAAACCTGCCATACATTGTTTACTTCAAAGGGCATAGTTCATCAAAGTAGTTGTGTGTATACATCTCAACAAAATGGTCTTGTTGAAAGAAAACATAGAAACATTCTTGAGACAGCCAGGTCTTTAATGTTTCAATCCAAGTTACCTCTCAAATACTGGGGAGAAAGTATACAAGTTTCAGTTCATATTATTAATCATTTGCCACTTAAGGTGTTGGCCAACATCTCTCCTTTTGAAAAATTCTTTGACAAACAACCAGACTTAACTCACATGTGAGTATTTGGTTGCTTATGTTATATGACTAACAAACTGATTGGAGTTTTTGTGGGATATTCAATGACACAAAAGGGGTATCAAATTCTGAACATTGAGAATAATCGGATTTCTGTTAGCAGAGATGTCAAATTCATAGAACATATATTCCCTTTTGCCCTCTTAACCAAGAGTCCAGTTGTGGAAACTCCTTAGATTTTTAATATAGCTTCAATTGATATTCATATATTTTTTCCAAATATTTGTTTCAGATTCTACATATGACACCTCAGAGGAATTGACTTCTAATACTTCAAGTTTTCCTATTTCTAATGAACTTCTAGTTAGTGAGGTTGTTCCTTTAGTTGAGACTACACATCAAGAATTAGTTTCTCATGTTCTTCCAACATCAATTATTCCAATCTCTACAAGATCCAAGAGAGTCATTAGACCTCCAACTTGGTTATATGACTATGTTACAAATAAGTTCCAAAGTCATGCAGCTCTTTCTACTCCATATCCACTTAGTGATTGTATTTCACATCAGGATTGCACCTCCTCTTATTCAGCTTTTCTTAATGCTTTATCTTATGTCTATGAACCATCAACATATAAGCAAGCTATGCTTGATCAGAATTGGATTCAGGCCAAGAAACCATAGTTGGATGCTCTTCAATCCAACGGTTCAGAGTTAGTGGATTCATCTCCCGGAAAAGTTTCGGTTGGATGCAAATGGGTTTATAAAGTGAAATTAATTATAGCTAGAGAAGTTGATAAGTATAAGGCGAGACTTGTTGCCGAAGGATATAATCAGAAGGAAGGAATTGATTTCAAGGAGACTTTCTCACCTATTGCAAAGGTTGTTACCATTAAAGCATTTTTTATTGCAACTACTTAGCATAGTTGGCCTTTGTATCATTTGGATGATAATAATTCCTTTCTTAATGGTGACTTAGATGAAGAAGTTTATATGCATCTTCTTGAAGGATTTAGTAGCTAGGGGGCGACTTCGGGGAAAATTTGTCGACTCTTTAAATCCTTATATGGTTTGAAACAAGCTTCTTGTCAATGGAACATCAAATTTACTAGCATCTTAGTTAATGTTGGTTTGGTTCAAAGTAAAAATGGTTACTCTTTGTTTACTATTTCTGAAGGTAATCAGTTTGTTGCACTACTAGTGCATGTAGATGACATAGTCATTACTGGCAATAGTATTGAGAAGACAAAAGGGATCTTAAAGGCTAGTGTCAAGATAAAAGACCTTGGGAACTTACGATTATTTTTGGGAATGAAAATTTTGAAGTTTGAGAAAGGTATTTTTTTTACACAAAGAAAGTATGTTCCAGAATTACGTTATGATCTTGTACTTGCAGGTGCTAAGCCAGCCTGCACTCCTATGGAACAGAATGAGAAATATACCACCTTTAAATATTATCAAAGAGTTGGTAAGACTAAGAATCAATTAGCTACTGATAAGTTGTTGGATGATTCTGATCAGTTTCAAAAGCTGATTGGTAGACTTTTGTATTTGACAAATACGAAATCAAATATCACTTATACAGTGATACACTTAAGTCAGTTTATGCACTCTCCAAAAACTTCACACCTTGATGCAGCTGTTAGAGATGTGAGATATCTTAAAAAGGCTCCCGGTAAATGATTGTTCTTCCCTGGAGCTAAAGATAATAGTGTAGCTACATTTTGTGATGCTGATTGGGCGTCTTGCTTATTCACAAGACTATCAGTTTCTACATTTTTTGTCAAAATTGGAGATTCTCTAGTGTCTTGGAAGTCAAAGAAACAAAATGTAGTCTCACATTCTTTAGCAGAATCAGAATATAGGAGCCTGACACTTGTGATTGTAGAAATAACTTGGTTGGATAGTTTATTTCCTGAGTTGCAGCTATCTCTTAAGAAACCAATTTCAATATTCAGTGACAATTGAGCAGCGATACAAATTGCAGAAAACCCTATGTTTCATGAGCGCACGAAGCATATAGAAATATATTGTTATTTTGTTCACGAGAAAAGTTTATTACAACTTGTAAAATTGTAGAATATATTGACGAAAGAACAAGTAGCAAATCTTCTAACAAAAGTGCTCGGGAAACAACAACATGAATACTTATCAAGCAAGTTGGGGTTGATTAATTTGTTTCAACCTCCAACTTAAGGGGGAGTGTTGAGAGGAATGGTTGTTGTTGTTACTATTAATTTATTTTAATAGGTAGTTGACATTTTTTACTGTAGATTTGTAGTATAACGATACATGTATAAATTGGGTCTATGTAATAGTGTCTAGTAGCGTAGGAACATTATAAAATAGAGTATAAGAAGAAGGGAGTTGTAAATTTTTGAATTGGATGAATGGATACATTTTTTGCTTCTCCTTCAAAACTTCCAAGTGCTTCTTTCTTCTGTGTTGCCTTCCCGCTCAAGTTTCTACATGATCCAGATTTTTAACAACATCATTTACTAAGCAAATGATGATTGTGAAAAGATATTAGAAAGAAAAAATAATATGTAGCCCATAACTTCAAAGAATTTTACTTCTTGATATAGATCTCAAAGTAATAGTGTGGTTCTGTAGGTCTTTCTCCAGAAATTGGTGCTTTATTTATTTAGCTATTAGGCTAATAAATAATGAAGTTCTAACTTCTACATTACATGATGTTTGACAAATCAAAATATGATAAATATTATAGTCTCGTGAAATCAGAACTAACCATCACCTTGACTTCTCAACTCACATTGCAGCAGCACTGAACTTACTTGGTTCTAGCACATATTTATCTTCATACTTATTTTGAAGTAAGAATTGGAAAATAATCCTGCACAAAAAGCTTCCGTGAAACCAAATAAAGTTGAAATCAAACTAATAAGTTAGTTGAAAACTTGTGCATTAGTCATGTCAACTCTTGGTTACGACTGTGTTCTTTCTTCTAATTCTTTTTACTCTAACCAATGTTGCACTGTAGTGATCAATAAAACCCTCAATTTATAGTGCATCTTGTTATGCACAATGCAGGATGTCCAATATTAGTTGCACTCTTATCTCAGTGGCAATTCAAACATCATATACAAATACATTCAAGCAGAAGACTATGAAGGATATATAATCTATCTACACGCCTTCAAGAGCTTTTAGTCCAAAAAAAGCTTCAACTTTTGAACAAACATATCACACGCAAATCAATTTGTTAAGCACTAAATAAGCATGCATTATTAGAAAAATACATGGGCGGAGGACAGCAGCGTTGACTGCACCAGCAGCAGTAGGCGGCGACAGTCGTAGCAGTAGCAGTGGCTGTGACAGCAGTAGCAACCCACGACGACACCAACGACGGAGGAGATCGAAGGCACGAGTAGCAGCAGAGATAGGAGCGTAGGACGAGCGCAAGGTGATGGCGAGATCGAAGATCTGCCCCGGCATTTGAACCGCCCTACTTGAACTGATCGCTGAACCAATTTTCATCTGAACCGAGTATTGAACCACACCTTTTTGTTGTGATCATCAATTATAGATCTGACGGCTCACGAGATCTGATAGTAAGTTGCTACCAGCCAAGCTTGTAGCATTACAATAAATCCTTATTTAATTCATAAAGCCCAACAAGTGGTTATACTTCTTTTTATGAATGAAATGAAGAAAAGCTATTGCAATTGGATGTTCAATATGAAATCGAATAATTATTCAATTTCAAAGGCAGTGATGAAGGATGTTCTATATTATAAGAATTTGTTTGGTCTCATGAAATTACAAGATAAGATATGCCAACTTGAAAATTGGATAATGATGTACGAAAAGTTCGTCAAAATGATTAGATAATTTATTTTGTGTTAGTGTATTTCATATGAATAACAATATTCTTTGATTTTCGCGAATCTTTGTTTGGGAATCAACTTTGGAGATTTTTTCTCCTCGGGGTCAGGGATAGAGGGCATATTTTCTCCGCGCCCAAATTGAGGGATCAGGGGTGGGGGAAGGAGAGAATGTTGCCCCCCGCTCATGGGCCATTGATCCTCGTGGGCACGCACACACGCGCGCACACACACACATACATACATACATATGCATATATATATATATATATATATANACACACACACACATATATATATATATATATATATATATATCAATTTCATAATTTTAAGTAATATTTATTCTTAAACTTGCAATGTTTACATAGATATGCATATTGTGAATACCTTTTGTAAATTTTAATTGTTTATAATTCTAATTTATTTTTTCTTTGAAAAGACATATTTTTTGTGATTTCAAGGAATCGGGGCCTAAAAGGGTTTAGGGATCCGAGGAGGGAGGGTGAATTATATTTTCTCGCCTCCTCGGGGATTCGGGACAAGGGCGGGTCTGGATCGGGGCAGGAGACATATCCCCTAGCCCGGCTAGGATGGGGTATCATCACTAATCTTTCATCACATTAGTTAAGAGACAGATGCCCAAGTTTTTTTTAGAAAGAAATTGCAAGGCTCATAATAAAAAGTTGTTGTGATTAGAAATTTTGTAAATATAAATTTGAGAGATTAAAATTATATTGTGGAATATTTGAGTAAATTTCAGTATTTAATAAATTAATTATCAATAATGAAAATAATCATTGAAGATGAGATGCAATGATCAATGTTCCTTTAGTTTCTTATTCAGAAAATCTTGGAAAATCTTGATGATAACCTTTAATAATTTTATTTCTAATCTTGATGTACATTTTTCATAATTAAAGATTATTTATTTAATGAAGAAAGAGTATAAGAATAGATATTACACAAGGTTTTATCGTAAAAAACAAAGAAAAAGACAAGTAAATGTTCTAAAGGTCATGATGATAAATTGAAGCTTTTGATAGAATTTATTCACAAATTTAGAACAGTAAATAAATAAAACAACCTTGATAAATGACTTTCTATTTACAAATTCCTAAAAATTTGAATAATATATAAACATACTTATATAAAGCACACATTTGTTCTAATGTCTCCTTTACTATTTTAAAAATACATGATATAATTTATAAGTAAGAAGAAGACACCTAATTATTTATAATGTTTTAAATAATTGAATATTTATTTTTTAAGAAAATCACATTAGAAATTATATGCATATTTAATAATAAGTAAGTTGTAGTGAAATAAATAAATAGTAATAAAGAATATTTAGAGTATAAACATGACACGTTATTAGTCGACGTGGAACATGAACTTTCCTTGGAAATGTTAGTAAATTGTTTATATTATAATTAAGGGTAAAATAAGATGAGTGATATTAAAGTTTTGGGAGTTACATTAAGAGAATCAGTGGCAATAAAGAAACGCTTATAATTATGGGACATAAATATGTGGTTTGTAATGTGTTAATTGTCTAATGTCTCAAATTCAATTATCATTACGTGACATAAATGTGTGGGCATTCTTGTAATCCAAAAAAAAATAATACATATATAATCTCTCTCTCTATATATATATATATATATATAGGCACATTAGCATGCATACACAAATTGTGTATGCACGATGCATGCACACACTCTGAGCCTTTGGATTAGTATCACTTTCAATCTAATGACCCAAAGCACAAACAATCTGCATCATTGAATTAAAATGACATTGATCCAAAGGCCCAGAATGTGTATAAAGTCTCTGACCAAAAAATCCATTAGGTCGACTGTATATTCACGGTGCATACATAAATTTTGTATGCACGCGACTATGTTGAATTGATACCTACTAGATACGACCTAACTAAATGCATGGAAGACTATACTCTCCTTTTATTTGACATATCGACCCATAAAGAAGTAAGAATTGCTAAGGATTATTCATTTATTTGAATTTTGCATTAGAAGTCCACTTGAATTTTAATTAATTTAAATCTAATTAAATTAGGTATTTGAAATTGAGACAGATTATAATAGTCACACGAAATAAAAATATCTTCTCCTTCAAGATGTGTGGTCATGAATCACCATGTAGGAAAACAAAATTTGATTTTTCTTAGTATTGATGATAGGAGAGAAGAAAATGAGAAATTTGAAAAAGAACATGGAGAAATTCTTCTAAATAATAAGAAATCATGAACAAAGAAGGTTTCTTAATACTAATAACCATAGTAATAAGGTGATATCATTTTGGTTAATTATTTTAAAATTTTTCAATATATATTTATTTTTTTTTAATAAATTATCATTTTGGATTTGGATATTTTTTTAAAAAACTTATAATTCGTTATTGGCATAGTAAAATTGCTTTGTAATTACTTATGTATAAGGTATTGACTTCGATTATTTAACTCGTATATAAGAATTTGGGATAAAATTTCCAACAAGTGGTATTAGACTGCCGAGTTTATTTGAGTGTTCCCTTTGTGTGAATTAAATAAAGAAATCAAAACTATTTCTAGTAGATGATCAAATCAATCATCGAATAGTTATTTAATTTGGAAAACAATGATGGAGGATGTTATCTATTGTAATGGTTTGTTTGATCTTGTTAAATTAGGAGATAAGAGGTTAATAAGAAAAACTATCGAGAATTGAAAAAAGATGAACAAAAAAATTATGATATGATTATGCAATTTATTGATATTAATGCATTCATGAGGATGATAATATTCCTCCAAGTTTGAAAATTTCTCGAGCAAGACACCGACTTCATGAATTTTTTCCTCTAGGGACGAGGATGAGGTGAATAGTCCCCTCAAATCCCAATTCGGAGATTGGAAAGAGAAACATTGCCTTCGTTATCCTATATTCTCGAATACACACACATTATATATATATATATATTAGTTTCGCAATGTTTAAGTAATATTTATAACTATTTATTCTTAAGTGAATATTGCAATATTTACATAGGTGTGTATATTATGATACTTTTTATAAATATTAATTGTTTATAATTCTATTGTAATTTTTTTCCAATGAAACATTGTTTATATTCGAGGAATCGATGCCTGGGGGTTTCGGGGATCTACAGTTTATGGGGAATTTGATTTCCTCACCTCAAATATTCGAGGTGGCTGGTGCGAGTTGATTGCATCAGGGCGGGGACATCTCCCTCGCCTTGAATGTGACCAAGTGCTATTGCATCCTTTCATCATATTGTTCAAAATATAGATGCACAAATTTTATGGAAATTATTAGAATACTCATATAAGAGGAATACAACCTTGAACAAAAAAAACTTTTGTGATAAAGAGATTGGTAAATTTAGAAATGAAAATTCTATTATTGAACATTAGAATTTCAGAATTAGCAAGTTAATTAGGAACAATGAAAATAACTCTTGATGATGAGATACAAATATTAATGCTCCTAAGTTCTTTATATGAGTCATGAGAAATCTTGGTGATAGCAATTAGTAACTATACTCCTAATGATGCTGAATTACTTTTCACGATTAAAAATTATTTGTTTAATAAAAATTAATGGGGAGGAACATGAGAACATATATTGCACAAACTATTATCACAAAGAACATGGGAGAGACATAAACAAATGTCACAAGGATCATAATGATATATCACAATTTAAGGAAGAATTTTGTATTATCATTATGGTAAGAAATGTCATATCAAGAGAAACAATGTAAACTTGAAGCAAGAACATAAGAAGAAATAGAAAAATGTAGACAACTAAAGTAGTACTACTTTGATTTTATTCTTATTTCATATGAAAATGAAGAATGCAATATCACATACACTTCTATTAAGTAAACAGATGATTTAGAGGTTATGCATGTAGAAAATTGGTGATTTTGACACAATAAACATGAACAATAAGATTGAATCTAAAATTTTCAAAATCATAGATGTATGTATACAAACATATGTTGGTTGTGAGTTGATTTGAAGGTTGTCAGATACACATCATATTTGTATCTTAATTTGATTTCTACTTTTGGATCAAGAAGATTATCATAGTCATATAAGTGATAGAAGGGGAAATTGATTAAGTGATTCATGATTGTTGCAAAATGAAAGTTGTGAGATGTTTTTTTATGAGACTCAAGTGAATTTGATAGGATAAATGATGCAATAGAAGAAGAAACTTCACCAAATTTGTGGAGTAGAAGATTGTGACACATGAGCGAGAATCGATCACAAGCTATTGCAAGAAGTTCATATATTACTCTTACCAAAGATAAAACTCTACATATGCATGTGGTGATTGTTTATTCGATAAGCAATGTCAAGCATTTTTTTTATATTGAGTTCCAAAAGAAAAGAAAAGAAAAGAAACTAAGTTTATTGCATTCTTAATTCTTTAGGTGATAATAAATATTTATTACATTTGTCGATGATGCATCCCATGAATTTATTTTATGACAAAAGATCATGTGCTTTAGATTTTCTAGGACTTCTATGTCATGGTGGAAAGAGAAATGGAAACATAATGAATTGTCTTTGAACGGATAATGGTGGTGAATATATATCTCAAATATTCAATAATGATTGTTCAAAGCATAAATCAAGCATGAACAAACAATATTTGAAACTCCACGACATAGTGGTATTATTGAGAAAATGAACATAATAATTATGGATAAAGTCATATTATTGTTGAGAATGACTAAGTTGTTGAAGCCATTTTAAAATAAAGTCAGGATTATTTCCTGCTACTTGATTAATGGATTTTCATTGGTTCCTTTAAATTATGATACTCCTAAGTATCTACCGGTAAGAATGTTTCTTATTCTAACTTTTTTTTTGTTGTAGAGATTTTGCACATATGTCGAAGGAACAAGGAGAAACCAAATGATAATGTTTAATAGTATATATTTTAGATTATGGAGAAGCAAAAATCTTAATACAAGTTATGAGATCCGGTGAAGAAGAAAATCATCAGAAGTAAAGACCTTTTGTTTCATTGAAATCTTAATGGACTTCAGTTTATCAAAAAGATAGAGGAGTGAAAATGTCAATGTTCAACTTGGTAATGATGTCAATGAGAGATGCATACATAGATGATATTGAGTAAGGAAAGCAAGTAACTTCTCAGCTTCGCAAATTTATAAGCAAATATCATTCTTCTACTAAATGTTTAAGTTATGAATATTCGGTGATTATTGAAAATGGAGAGATAAAGACAAATTAAAGAAATTTGGAACATGACATCGAATTGATCGACATGAAGATCAAACGATGAATCGATGAATATGAATGGTGTATCTCTTTCTTACTTCTATTTGAATCAATTCAAAACTAATTAAATTAGATGTTTGAGTTTGAGATAGATTATAACAGCCACATTAAATAAATAAAATTCCTCTTCCTTCTTAAAAGGAGTGGCCAAGACTTGTTAAAAAGGAAAATAATATTATATTATCTTCCTTTGAAGAGGTGTGATAGCATATCATCATATAAAAAGATAGAAATTAAGCTCTTAGTAGTAAAGAAAAGAGAGAAGAGAGGATTTTTTTAAGAAATAAGGGCCTCTTTGGCAACCCATGGAAATATTTCAAGAGTTGCAAAATTTATAAGGAAGTAACTTTTTGAAAAGTGGGTTCCTCTGTTTTTTTTATTGAATAGAAAATTTGGTTTTTTGGGTGTTTGGGTACCATCTTCGAGGACAAAAAATGTAAAATTCCCGTCGAGAATCTAGACCTCTGCGGCGACCCATTGCAGCCGTGCATCCCGTTCTTTTTGTCACAATTGTCGGCATTAGAGCAAGAGCCGGCGAAGAAGTTGTCGAAGAAGCTGTTCATGGGAGCGATCATCGGTATTACGGTGGCAGGAGGCAGAGTTGTGCTGGTGGTGGTGCTCAATTGCGTGTTCATCCTTCGGCGAAAGATGAGAGGGCAAGGAGGAGGAGGAGGCGATAAAGTCCTCCACATGGGTGTGTCGAGGTTCTGAGAGATGGAACGTCTTCGTCGAAGGTGTTGGTTCAAAGGTTCCACCCCATGTATTTTGATGATAGCAAAAGTATGTGATTAAAGGTGTTTAATCGTGTATTAAGTTGTGCAGTCCACAGGTTCAAAACTAAAGAAAATGGGGTTCTCAGACAGAGCGGTCGACCGCTCCAGGTCAACGGTTGACCGCTATGAAAAGAACACTTCAAATGCTGGTCAGGTCGATACAGCGGTCGACCGGTCCGTCAAAGCGGTCGACCACTCCGCATCACAGAACCGAAGTTGCTCTGGAATGAGAAATGGTCGATCGCTTCAGGACAGCGGTCGACCAGTCTGCCGCCAACGGATAGTTTTCTTTGTCAGAGCGGTCGACCGGTCCATCATAGCGGTCGACCGCTCCGGGCACAGAATAGAAGTTGCTTCTGGAGCGAGGAACG
>LTAE01020601.1:0-11064 GCA_001647135.1 Pontederia paniculata
TTTATCAATTCCAAAAGATAACAGTGGTTAACAGAATTCTATCCCTAACCAACCGAATTTATTTATCTTTTTATCTTTTAAAAAAAACCTAAATTTTATCTTTTATCTTTTATTGATGTTATCTGTTAGTATTATCTTTTCAAAATCAATTATCAAAATTTATTTTTTCAAGTTTTCAAATAAGATTTCAGATTTTGAATTCATTAGTCTCTGTGGGATCGACAACTCTTTTACTCACTCTTATTACTTGAGCGATCGGTATACTTGCCGAGTATATTTTTACGTGTGTGAATTTACACATCAATGAGGAGAGAGGCATCTACTTACAACTTCTTCATCTTTGCTTCAAGAGTCGCTCATATGACTAATTCTGCTTCAAGTAGAAGAGGACCTTTTAAGATAGTATATTTTCTCAAAGATGCAGATATTTTCTTTAGGTGAAAGTTATTAGATATTAATAAAGATACTTGAAGAGTCATAATACAATATCTGGAGGTGGGTCGCTAGAGCTAGAGCAACCCAATTTTGCCAAAAGGTCTGTTGTTAGATAGGTTGAGGTCTCTGATCTTCCAAGGCATTTGGCTCTAGGAAGAACAATTCTAAAAACATTATCCAAGTACTATTTGTACAAACGTTGGAGATTCCAAGGTTGACCACACGCTATGATTGTAAAACTTCAAAAATAAAATAAGGACATTAAGTCCATTTTAATATACTTAGTTCAAATTCCTCAAGGCCATTTAAGTCCAATTGTCTCTTAAGCTCAAAATTTCACCCAAGCTCTCACTATAAATATCTTAAACCTTAAGATCGCCTCCATTTCTCCCATTCATACTCTCTCTCTCTCTCTCTCTCTCTCTCTCTCTCTCTCTCTCTCTCTCTCATCCTCTCCACCAAGAAAGCCCTAGTATTGTGACTTAGGGTTTTATCTCATCCTGTGTTGGAGCTCATAAAAGAAATGTTATGAGGAATAAAAAAAGGGACTAGAGTAAGAAGAAGAGGAAGGAAAAGAACACTAAGGGTTAGGAATTTGGAGAAGAGGCTAATGAATAAAAAGAAATGAGAAATCAAATGCTAAAAGGAAAATAAAATGGAAAAAGGTTTAGCTGTAAACCCTAAGATATGTATAGATGAACCCACCTCATTCCATTTGGGTGGAACGAGGGCTTGTTTTTTTATAATCCCATGAAGATGATGATGGAAGTGATGAACTATGATTTATATGAAAGTAGGGCCTATAGATTAAGGTTCTTAAGTCACAATGTTGATTTGATTAGTGTCAAAATGAATAAAATATAAATATTATATGATTGAGATTTGAAAATGATCACTTTTCTTATAGTTGATGTTCAACCCTAAAATGTATAAGCTACTGAATCCTAAAGAAATTTTTATGGAGGCACAACTATGCTTATGTAAATTGGGAATGTCAAATAGATGTTTTGAATAGATTTTACTTCTTCAAAAGTTATGTATTATATGAATGGATAGGTATTGAAGTTTGGTTTCTGTATGTTCAAGAATTAATGTTATCCGAGGTGTATCTAGAGAGATATGATTGAAATTCTAACTTACTATCAAGTTGTCCCAGGTAGCAGCGTGTTTGATTTGTTAAATTTATCATAAATTGTAGAGATCAAATTAAGAAATAAAATTTATGGAGCAGTTATAAGCATGTGTGACATTGTATTAGTACTTGTAATGACTTAAAAGTGATAAGTGTATGATGAGTTATGAGTGATTTAAGATTCAGTTGTAAAAATTCTAAACATGAAATTGATGAAAAAATAGAATATCTCTAAATGGATGTCTATGAATTAAATTATGAGTATTGTATTGACTATGTGTCAATTATATCAAAACTTAAAAGTGGAAGATTCATATGAAATGATCAAGATGTCTTATTATGAATAGTGTAATTCTTTTTAAGAAACTAAAGTAGAGTGAAAATTGTTTTATTGCAAAGTTTTGGATGAAACTCTAGGGATATGAATTGATGACTATGATAGTAAATTAATCTAATAGTGAGAAGGATAGTGATGAAATGTAGAATTTCATGATGTACGAAAGTTAATGTATATAATGTTCATTTTTATGACAATTAACCATTGTATGGATCTTATAATGAATCAATTGATCATGTTATGGGTATGTTATGTTACCTTGATGGTAGAATAAGTTAGGATTGTGATTTTATGATGCTATGAACATTAGAATGCATGATATGAATCCTAGATTGAAACCCTAGTTGAAATGCTCACCAATTTCATGTTTTCATGCTCAATTGGATATGTTATATACCCCGGAATATAGAAACTATTTCATATATGAAATTATCTCATACATGTGAACATGACAAATGAATTCTTAGATAGATCTCTTTTAGCTCATTATGGTGCTTTGAATGGATTTTTGCCTCAGTATGTATATCATCTTGTTTAACAGTCTCTTAATTCTCTTTAATTTAATGATTTATGTTTACATGTTTACCTCAATGTTCAAGTTGAGGGTTAATCGCATTTTTGCATTGTAGTCACTTTATTCTCCACTTTATTCCTAGACAATGATGCCAAAATCATGAAGCGTGAATTTGGTCCCCGCCGACGACGCCAAGAACTTGATGCGATAATTGTTAACAAATAAAAGTATGCTGGTTAGTTCACTAGTCAATCAAGTAATAAAGTGTTAAGAGTAAAGAGTTGTCGATCCTAGAAGGAATTACTTAACTATCTAATTTTAGAAGCTAATAAAAGACAACATTAAGTTGGGTAAAACTCAGTTTGAAAAGTAAAACAAATTGATGATAAATATGTTTAAGATCAAATAATATTCACCTCTAAGTAATTGAATTTAATGATAAAGACATTAAATCTCAAATGCATTACAAACATTTATAATATAATCTTTCTTAACAAGTAAATCAACTATTCTTAATTCTAGTAAAATTGAAAGCCTTCCTTAATGATTCTGCTATCAAATTACTTAGATTAGATGCAAGGTGATGTATTTGTTAACTATTGAACCATCTTTAATGGGATGATCCAAAATGCCACAATCTATCAGTCCTTAACAAATCTAATAAGATGAGACACAAATAGCATAAAGTAAATTAATTACACTACATAGTTAAAAATCAATTTACTTTAATTAAGACACTCAACAATCATGTTCATGAGAAAATGAAATAAACTAATATCAAAACTATCACAGAGTTTACAAGTTGCTTTAGAATTAAAACTATTACAAACAACAATAAAATAGAAGAATAAATTATTTAAAATTATGATAAAAATTATAGAGAATATTATCCCAACATATTGTAAAATAGAGATATTGCTCTTTATGGACATCTCTCTACGTGATCTTTTCCAAGTGTACTACACAAAAAAATATTCTCAATAACCCTTCAAGTTATTTTCATGTTCTTGGCTTCAAGACTCAGGTTAATGACATGTAGTATAAGAATTATGATTTTGAACATGTATATTAATAGCCTTTAAAAGGTCTCTAGAGTTTTCATAGAAATTGAGTGGGACTGCAAATCTTTCTAAGTCAAAATAAGGAATTTTTTTCAAATTCATAATTGACTTTTAGATTGAGAATACTAACTTAGCTCGGACTCCCCCCTTGACCCCCGGGGATAAAACCTTTAAGCCACTTCTATATCTTCTCAATTATGATTCTTTTTTTTTATCTCCAACACAATTGAATAAGTTAGGAGTCCTTTTGACATTGAAATCCATTCGAAAAATCCTCCGAGATTGAGTCCAATCAGTTTGTCATGGGTTATGACAAAATTTAGTGACAAACAAGACTTTGACTTCATATAGGTAAACTTACCATCATGAACCATGAAGTCAGAGTGAAATCTTAATAATAGTTGCCAAATATTTCACTTAGGACCATAATCAGATGTGTTACCCATTACAAATGATTTTCCATAATGCCTTTTTCTATTAATGTTGTGACACTCCTTCATGACTCATAAAATATACAAGTAATGACGACATCTCTTGACCTGTTACAATATGAAATTTGTTAATTGCCTCTCATTGTTCTTGTGGTTAATTCGACCTCTCGATCATGACAAGAGTATCTCATGACTCGTGATATAGTATCACGATCGTTGACGTCTCCATCAACAAAATTGGCTTCATTGCGATGGTCTTGATATGCAGTAGTCGCTCATTATATCACGATCTCTATCAATTTGAGGCACTATTGCTACAGTAGCGACAAGCCTATCATTGCCCATGAAATACAAAAAAGTTAATCATTTGAGTGTAAAATTGATTCGTTTGACCATTAAGTCATTTTACCATTCCTCTACTTTCTCTAGGTCCTTCTTTTTTAAATAAAAATTGAGAATTTAGGTAGATTTCACGAATAAAAAAAAGACAAATACAAAAAAAGATGCATGTCCTGATGGAATTAACTAAAATATTAATAAATGCAAAGCTAAATATATATTGAAATATACATGCATAAACCCATTAAATGTTAAACAGAGTCAAGAGCACATAAATCTCTCCACAAGGACTTATGTAGCAAAGCAAATGTATTAGCATACACACAAGAGAGGAGGAAGGAAAACTTTTCACATAAATGACAACATGGAGGACCCTTATGGAAGATGCCATTCACTTGAGGCCCAAGCCAATGAATCATGTGTAATGCAAACTAAAATGCCAGGCTTGTGTTATTACAGAATTTCAGTGAGGTAGTCCTTGACCTTGCTATGGTATCTCCCCTATAGGTCCATGTAATAATCTTCATTTATCCAAGCACTATACTTAATGATATTAATTTTAATAGTCACTCGTTCCTCAACTTATGACTCATATCATTAGTAACTATGCACCATCGAAGGCGTTTCTTTTTTTACATTATATGCAACTTATTGAAATAAATTAAAATTACTCTTAAAATATCAGGACAAAAGTGATACAATAATTCACTTTGTTCTAACAACTGATTTTGTGAACTATCATTTTTTTGTTTATTTCATCGAAAACTAATTAAAACCAATGCATACATAAGTACGTACACACATACATACATACACATACACTGATATNATATATATATGATAAAAAGTTAATGTATTATTCACTTTACTATGCTTGGCATGCACATGTATTATATAAAAAATACTAATTATTCTAAATAAAATTGTTACAACTCATTTAGCTTAACATTTAAAGTTTCAATTGAAATTACTAATAGTTTTGATTTATGTGTTGTAAATTATGTCACCCTTGCTTTCTAGATTTGATCCAATCTATGTAAACCTACAAATTGTTAAAGAAGCACAATTGCAATTAAAAGTTCATAACCTCACTTGAACCCTAATAACAATTGTAATTAAAAGTTCATAACCTCACTTAAAGTTCAACCCTATTTCTCCCCTCCTCACTCACTCGCTCTCTTCATCTCTTCTCTCCATTATGAGCACACACAAAAATTAGGTTTTTAAGGAGCACTTCCACCATTGTTGCTGCTTAAGGTAGCTTTTGAGAGGAACTAAGAGCTCAAGGGAAGGAGGAAGGCAATCCAATTGAGGGACAAAGAAGAGTTAGACACCAAGGAAAAAGAAAGAGAGTTAGAAAAAGAAAGAAATCTAAGTTACAATGTAGAAAGGGGATCCAATTCTCCATTTCTTATCTCAAAATGTGATTTTGCAATTATATGAACATCTTGTTCTTATAAAATAGAAATGTAAGAGATGACTTTCAACGTTGATGCATGAATGATGTGTGCTCTTATGTTTTAGTGCTTTCTTCCTATAAAACTAATTAGCTTATTAATCATATGATGGATCTTATGAGGATGTTATATTCTAATGAATGTTTTGATGTTCAGATTATGACTCTATCATGTTATTATATATGTTATGAAAGGGATGAACTACGAATTCTAAAATGTGTTTTATGAACCTTAGATTGCAAACTTGGTCAATTCACCCAAATTCTATTTTCATATGTTTAATTGGGCATGTTATCAATTCTAAAAAATTGGGATTATATTGTTTATACACTTTATATTAGGAAACTGCTCTATATGTGTGAAATGAGATATACTCGAAATAGAATCAAACAAAAGTTGAGAAATTATGATACTAGGGTCCTCTTCACGCCCTAACAATTGGTCCATCATGATCGTAAATTGGCACTTCACGCTCGTAATGGAATTTTACGGGACGTGAAATCGAAAGGAAAAATTCACCTTCTCTACAATGGTTGTGAACGATCATTAACGGTTCACGCCAGTGAAGATAACTTCATGGGTAGTGAAGTAGAAAGGAGGAAACGACTCTTCTAAAGTGGTTGTGAAACCCTATCACTCTCCGTGAATACTGATTTTCATGGTCCTGAAGGACTTGCACGAGTCGTGAATTACATGACTTTTGATTATAGAAATTTTTGTTTGATGATTGACATTCATCTAGATATCGAAATGCACGCTAAGACATAATTAGATTAAAATATGCAAGATTAATTCTTATACTTGATCTATTGAAAAGAAGATGAAAATTTGAGGAACTTAGTCTTAGCGCACTAATGATGTGAGAAAATATTATGTAACATATTTCATAAAGTTATGTCTTTCACTAGCAAGTTATGTTAGTTTCTGGACTTCTTATGTATGGCTTAGAAGGGAGGATCGACCTAACTAGCCATGTTTATATGTTGATATTACCCAAGGCTCCTCAAAATAAAAATAGTAATGGATCATATGATTATATTAGTGATGTGAGTTAAAGATAACTCAAATGAATCATATAGCCAAAATATAAGATGTAAAGATATGAAGAATAATGAACGTGAACATAACATATTCACTTATATACTTCATTTACGAAATATTTAATGTATACCATGATTATGTTATGCAAAGAATTTATGCTTATGCTAACCTTGATGATTTATGTTTAAAGATTATACTAAAATCATGATGATTATAATATGATATGCATGTTGCATCATGTAAGTAGAGTTTTATATACTCTTATTGAGGAGTTTCCATCTCCTCTATTTCTGAATCCATGCAGGTCATGATGAGTGATATATTTAGCGGTAACTTGCTTATGGTGGCTTTAGTTTGCACGTGAATATGTCTAACTTTTGTAGACATTTAAGTCATTAATTTCATCTAATAAACTTAATATTATCTTAGTGAGTTGAATGAGTCCAAGACTCATATAACAATATGAGCCTTATGTGCATGCTCATGAATTTATGTCCTTATCTTATAAGATGTTAGGTGTGTTATAGGTTTATTGTAAGTTTCTGATGCCATGTTATTTAATAGCATGAATGCTACATTTCCGCTTAGTCAATTATATGTTATAGATTCATATATGTTCAAATGTTCAATGTAGAGCCATCGAAAGTCCGTGTGAGCGAGATGCAAATGTGCATTTGAGAGGTGTTACAACTAGGGATGGACCCAACAACAAAACTTTGGGGTTGGGGGGGGGGGGGGGGAANAGCCGTGTTGAGCAAAAAATTGGTCGGGTCCATTGGGATGCTGGCCGTGTTGAGCTTAAGTGGAAAGTTCACCCGTAAAAAAATTAGGTTAATGATGACTAAAACTCTCTAAACCCTAACTGACCTCTATATAAACCCCTAACACGAAATTAATTTCCTATAACCCTCATTAATTTCTACTCAGCCGCCAGGTAACCTCTCCCCTCTCTTGCCTCCTCCTCTCTCCTCTCTTCTTCTCTTTCTCTCCCTCACCCTTAGAGGATTTTTTGGTCTCGGGGATCGCGCCAAGAGAGGAGATGAAGGTCAACGACATACGAAGCGGAGAGGAAGCAACAACACACAAACCAATGGAAGATAAGGAGGAACAAATCCCAAGGTATGTAATTAGGATCGTAAAGAAGAATTAATTTTTAGGTTTTAATCGATGCTTAATGATGATTAATGAGTATTTTCGGAAGAGTAATCGCATGTCAATCTAGGTTTTAGTGAAAGGTTCTTCAGATTTAATTAATAAGTTAATGAGATGTTATGGGACACGATCCGTGTTACCTAACACGGTCCGCGTCAAGGGTGCCGACGAAAGATGTGTTGAAGACGGGCATAGGTAACATGGTCCGCGTCAAGGGTGCCGACGAAAGATGCGTCGGAGACGGGCAGCGTTAGATGAAACGTCGTAACGTCAGCCCAAAACAGATTGTGTTCATGTGAACACGGTCCACGTCCTCTAGAAGGACGACCATGTCATACCTGGCGTGCGCCGTTCCAACCACGACTACGTCCTCCTTAGACGAAATGACACGTGTGCCTACAGGGATCGTACCGCGTTCCTCGGAACCCTAATACTCCTTCAAACGGCCGCATTGCTTCGACGCGTGCGAAGACACTAAAACGATTCATGTTAACATTAACACGGTCCGTGTCCTCTGATTTACACGTTTTAGCCAACACAGTTGTGTTCTACGCTTAACCTGAGAACAACATGGGTCGTGTCACACCTGATGCAGGCCGTGTTCGAGATGAATGATGTGATGTTTGATTGATTGAGTGAGATTATTTGAGGTAGGGCTAGCATTTCTCTCATGTGAACTTAGTATAATAGATAATGAAGAATTAAAAGATGTTAATGATTGTATTTGAATCTGTAACATGAAGAGGAAGGCCCCAACGGACTGAGGAATTTATCCCTACTGCTACTGTTACTGATGAAGACGTACTGATGGGTCTAGGATTGACCCCATGGCCTAGCTAGCCATTATGACGATGGATCGCTGGAATCTTCATGTACTGGTAAATTTTCATTATTGACTGAATTAAAAGAGGCTTACAAGATAAATGAAAAAGAAGTACTGATGAACTGTATAGATGATCATGTCACGGTTATGAAAAGAATTAATGAAAGAATTGTTAAGAAGGGAAGCCTCACATGATTAATGTTTTAAAGAGGAAAGGTTTAATTTACTTGCTTACTAACCCTTGATTATTATTTCCTTCTATATGATCTTTACATACTGAGTGTCATAACTCATGAGTTTTCCCCTGCGAATTCAATTATGCAGACCACTCTAATCTTTAATAGGTACTGATGATGGCGTTGATGGTGATGCAACTCGTGATGGGTTGTTTTGCATATGACATAGGATCCTGGTTGAGTCCTGTTTGTCATTTGTTAGAGATGAACATTATTTTGAGTCCTTTGGAGTCTATTGAATTTATAGATTGATGTCTAGTTTTATTGGAACTATGTATCGGATTATTAGTCTTTATGTTGAAAAAGGATATTTCGGTTTATATTGACTCTGTTATCTGATATGGGACAATTGATTGGTCAAAGTGAAGCCACTGATGTAAGACGGTAGCATCCTTAAAGTCATGATTTTGTGAGGTGGCAAGGTGTGATTTTGGGGACGTTACAGATGGTATCAGAGCCTAACGATGGTTGTCCCTAGATAGATAGAAGTCCATGTGCAAGCACCACGAGCCATCATCACGATATCAGGTATGAGTTTAATTTGAAAATAGATTATTGACCTCACTAATGCAAACTTGTATATGTAGATGCCTCTACGACGTTCCATTAGACGTGCTAACCAACCCCCAGGAACCAACATGACAAATCCACCTCCGGAAATCGATGCACCAAATCCAACACCGATTATTGACAACCCAAATCCACCCCCTGAACCTATCACGCCAAATCCCCGCCAGAGATTGCTGAAGATTAGAATAAGTTTATGAACAACCTAATGAGAGCAACCCGTAGAGAACACCAACACGAGGAGATATGGGACACAACTGAAAGATTTATGAAGCAACACCCTCTAGAATTCGAGGGAACTGATGACTTTGGTCACGCTGAGAAATGGATAGAGAAAATGGAGAAGATCTTTGTGGTGATGAAATATTCAGAGGAGAGAAAAATCATCTTTGCAGTAAATCATCTCATGGATGATGCAAAGGACTAGTGGAATGCTACGAAGAGCACGAAGTTTGCAGCACATGGTGACATCTATTGGGAGGACTTCAAGGAAGTCTTTGAAATGCGTTACCTGCCCCAATACCAGAAGGATAGAAAACATGAGGAGTTCTTGCAATTAAAACAGGAAGGTAGGACTGTAGAGCAATACCTAGTCAAGTTCCTGCGGCTAGAGAAATTGCACTTTGGACAAGAATGAGAAGTGCAGGACAAAGAGGTTTATAAATGGGCTGCATTCGGGACTGCGAGCCAAGATCATGAGCGGAAACAACAAGACAGTACAAGAGGCCTCTGAGCTTGCATCAGAATTAGAATGAGAACATGAGGACTGGAGAAGACACAAAAAGAAAAAGAGGCAGCACGCCCACAGAATATAGACAAGGCTAGGTGGGATCACATGAGACAAAACAAGGTTTTTGATGGAAGAGGTCGCCTTCGAGAAGCGCTTCACAGGCCTTATGAACCACGGGAAGGACAACATCACCACAATCGACTGACAATGGGACATGCCCAAACTGTAAACGACAACATATGGGGGAGTGTTGCTACAAGACTGGAGCGTGTTTTCGCTGTGGAAAACATGATCATTATATCAAGGACTGTCCAAAACCAAAGTTGGCTCCTCCAAGCTCTAGGGGTGGAGGAGGCCCCTCAAGATTGATGCAAGGCCGAGTGTACAATACAATGGCGGAAGAAGAGTCAAACGCCGAACCACATGTCTATTACTCCTTGGCCCTGTTTGGGCATGGGAACCAGGGCCAGAACCAGCCCTAATTCCCGCTGGTTCTGGCAAATAGGACCAAAAAAAAGTAATGATGACGGGAACCATGGTTCCGGTCAACGCTCATGGTTCCCGTCAGTTCAAGAACCAAAGTTCTTGCTTCCAGCAAGAACTCGATTGGTTCTGGTTGAATGCAGAACCAAATTAATTTTTTTTGTTACTTTTTTTTGTCTTTTGCATAGGCCTAAAAGTAGGTCCACCTATTTTTAGGCCTATATCTTTATTATTTTAGTATTAATATATAGTTCTATTATTTATTATATATTAGTAAATAATAATATATATTACACTAATTATATTTATTACATTACGTTAAAATT
>LTAE01021030.1:0-10658 GCA_001647135.1 Pontederia paniculata
TATATATATATCCTTTAGATAAAACATATTAATAATCAAACTTTATTATTAAATAAATTAACTATCAATTATTTTATTGACTACATATTTTAAATAAATATCGTTATCTTACTTTTATCTACAAAAAATGTTTATATTATCTTTGCCTCGACCATATGAGCTGGAGTTGGGACAAGATATCATGGGAAAGGGCACGGGATATGTTCCTCACCCACTTCCATTTATGTCTCTGAAGATGGAAAGTCAAATCCATGGTGGGGGTTCCAAAATTTTTAGGCTACCACCCTTGTTGAGTTGATAAATTTTAGTTGAGAATTTGTTTGTAGTGCAAGGAGAGATCACACCAACATATTTCAAGTTTGTTTTATATGGTAAATTTTTCGATATTTCTTTTTTAAATTTTACTCTGTATCATTTCAAATAAAAAAAAATAAAGTTCTTGTGATTCTCATATACGAAGTTTAATACTTTTAATGTTAATTTCATTACTAATTTTCATTTTTTTAAAAAATGAACCTAAAAAAATGAGTTGCACAAAAGTGAATTAGAGTTATGTGCATAATACATATTAATAATATTTTTAACTTGCAGGTCATAAATGAACTCATATACTTTTAACCCCCTATTTGAATTAATTAATTAGCATGACATCTCAATCAAGGAGAATCCATGCACAAGCTTTCCTTTATATTTGCTTCTGACATTACCAAAACATGAAGTTCTAATACATGTAAAAATCATGCAAAAAAGAAAAAAAGAGCATACACATGACAAAAGAGAACATCAATATTTTAATGAGATACATCTCTAACTAATTATATACTTGTATAGAAATATAATTTATTTAAAATTAAAAATTATAGATAGAACACTCCGAGTCCTTCATAGATCCTCATGATCCTCCATTAAGCTCCGTATGGCGGTACTCTCTCTCTCTCTCTCTCTCTCACTTTGTGTGTGTCAGAGATTATTAAATGACGATCAACCTATTCAGATAATTGATAGGTCTATCTTTTGAAATCACATCTCTCCCTTATTTATATCTAGACTCATGCACTAAGTGATAAAAATAAATAAAATTCTAATGAAATAGAAAAATAAAATTCTAAACAAATAGGATATAAATCTCACTTCAAACTAAATTCATACAGTAATTCTATTCAAACTTTAACAAACCCTCCCTCCACAACTTGAATTCCTCCAATGATATATAAAACTATCATATAATGCCAATAATTTCGAAAAATCATGTCCATCATGGTCCGTTCGCAAATTCAGTTCATTTGATCTTCTTGTCCATATATTTGGATGATGTGGTTCACCTTGCCAACATGTAGATTCAGATGAGAGAACACGTTCATCCCACTCGCAAATTTGGATAGACGACACACACCTAATTTGCCCATCCATAGATACATATGGTTTTGGTCGGCATGGCCTTGTGCGGATTCAAATTGCCATAGTTTATCTTGCCTACCTGCTAATTGGACATGACATTCTGGTTCATATGCATATTATAGACGGATGTGAACCACCTACCACAAACACAAATTCAAATGGACTTGGCCCGCATATATAGATAGACTCGACTTGTTTGGCTTGCTCACATATTCATAGGATGAGGCATTGAGGCTTGAATGCACATTTAGATAGGCGAGACTCACCAAGAAATTTAGATAAGCGTGGCACATTGGCCCATCGCAAATTCAGATGGGCATGCATGTCTTGCTCGCAAATTCAAATGGAGAAGGCCCATTTATAAATTCAGATGAACACCACCTACCCGCATATTCAAATGGATTTTAACCGATCATATATCTAGACGAATGAGGTATATCTAGCATGCCCATAGATTCACATGGACAAGGCCCGCCTATTCCTCTGTAGGTTCAAATGGATGTGACCTATTTAATTGACCCTAAATTCATATATGCATGCTTCACTCACAGAATCAAATGGATGCGACCTCGCTCACAAATTCAGATAGATGAGGCACGTTTAGTTGACTTGCAAATTCGGTGCAACTCGTTTGCAAATTCATTGGACATGTCACTTGGCACGTTCGTAAATTCATATAAGTGCCCATCTAGTCCGCTCGCATATCTAGATAAACAAGGTCTACTTGTCATGCCTATGAATTTTAGATGGATGAGGTCTGTTTGGCTCATCCGCAAGTTCAGATGGATGCAATCAGCCTAAACCTCCGCTAATTTGGATGGACATTGCTCGCTTAGCCCATATAAATATTCATCTTGCTCAACGTGTCCTTATGTAACCACTCGTGGGGCGAGCGCCTTACCATGCAACACCATCTTGCATCATGCCTACGCAATGCTTAGTCCACATGGCGGCGCTCACCTATGCAGCGCCATCCATATGTGATTATCATCTCCTCTCCTTAATTTTCTTTAAGGACATTGTTGTTGACATCTTCACTTGGCCCGACAATGGAGGATAATCGATGAACCTAAAGCTCTATATGTTCTCATTGTTGAACCTTGGCTTTGGTATTAGTTTGATATTGATGTTACAAGAAAATAAAATTTTGTTACCAATTTGTTGTCAAGATAAAGCAAGAGATAAGAAATCGTACACAAAAGATGATACTAATATTTTAACATGGTTCACCTATAATTAGCTAGTCATCGGAAAGAAACATGATTTATTTCTAATTGGAAAATTAAAGACAAAATATCATTGAGCCCTCCATGGAAAGGGTCATCAAATATCCTCACTCCCCTCCCTTAGCTCCAAATAGACAACACAATCTAATCCTAATGGGGAAAATGAGCCTCCTTAGCACCTGCTCCAAGGAGGATACTTAGCAGTTTTATGTGCGTCGGATCAAATATTTATGGACAGAGATAAAATCACTTACTGTTGAATAGTTTAGATATCAACGGTTTTAATCTCGGGCGTCCAATGAATATAAACGGTTCAGATCAAATCCAAAGCAAATAAAAAGCCCCCAATCTCTTCGTTTGCACACTTATTTTCTCTCACTTTAAGCCCTAGCGGCCTCCCTCCTCCTCCTCCTTGCCAGACCATTGGAACGTCAAACAACAGCCACTAATCCAAAACTTCACCTCCATTGCCGATCATCTCTCTCTCTCTCTCTCTCTCTTTCTCACACACACACACACACAGCTCAATGCCACCAGTGGAGTCTTCTTCCTCTTCTACCCATAGTTTTCGTTCGTTTCTTGTTTTTTGTTGCCTACTCATGTTCATCGATCTAAAATTGTAAACTTCATTTTTAAACTTTTAGTTGCCTCTGTTTTTAACACTATTATTTGTTTGAAGAGCATGATTAGAATTTAAAAATTGTCCTATGAGGATTTGTTACAACCAAAAGTCGTGTAAATAATGTTATTTTGACTATGATGGAATTGTAGCAATTTTTGGATGACATTTTTTTATAATTTATATTTTATGTATATATTTATGTTATATTTTGTACAATTTATTTATTTACCAGGTCCTTTTAATTCCTCATGATTATACATAAAAATTTAATTCCTAATGAATGCACTAAAAAAATTATTCCTAATTGATCATATATTTGTTATTACAAAACAAATATTTTTGTAATCAAAACTTTGCCATCCAAATTAATGATGTAAATAAAACTTTTTCCCGGAGTGGTAAGAATATTGATAATAATTGAATTAAAATGAAAAAAAAAGTTTGATGATAATAATTGAAAGAGAATAATTAACAATGAAAAGATGCGGCCTTCGTCAAGTTCTGGTGCACTAATAAGATTATTCACCCTCATTTTCGTTAATAAAAACATTCATTATACATTTTCCAGTTTGCCTCGACAAAAACATCAATAAAGTATGGATTCTAACTTAAATATATTACAGTAACTTCTATATATCAATCGAAATGGTTGGCAAATGGTCTGAACGTTTGACGAGATGATAAGAGAATTCATGGTTTTTACAACAAAAAAAATCGTTTGGATACATTCAAAGAATTTTATCATAAAGAAATTAATCGGATTACATTCTCTCAATATTTTTCGTTTCTTCAGTTCCTTGACTTGAAACATTGGAACAAGAAAAAAAAAACAAAGGGAATATTACAATGGAAAGTAAGAATATTTTTAAAAACTTCAAGAAAATATCTGCAATTGGATTAAATCTCCTCATCATCTTCTCCTAGTAGATTTCATAAACATCTAAATAAATTTCTGCAGAAATTAGATGGCTTGTTAGGATGTCTTATTTCTTCAAGACTATGAAAAAAAACAAAATATAGAGTGAGAGAGAAGGGGGCGGGCCAAAGATAGAAAAAAAAAGAATAAATGTAGACAACATTCGACCGGTTGCTTTGAACAACATCTTCCAGCAATGGAATTTGAGAACAGATCTTCCGATGGTCAACGCAGGAAGGAGGAGGAGGGAGGCTGCTAGGGCTCGAAGAGAGAGAAAATAAGTGAAGAAATGAAGAGATTGTGGGCCTTTTATTTGCTTTGGATTTGATCTGAACTGTCTATATTCATTGGACGATCGAGATTGAAATCGCTGGTATCTAAACTATTCAACATTAAGTGGTTGATATGAATTCGGGAGCTGCCAAATTTGGAGACGATACGAAATTAGAAGTTACCAAATTTGAATATGACATTATGGAACATGATGCCAAGGAAGAGACTCTTGATGATCAAGATGTTGCTGCTGAAGATGATAAAAAATCTAGGCCATTGAATACTGGTCCCATAACAAGATTGCGGGCGAAACAAATTCAAGGTGCTGTGAAAAATTATCTTCAAACTGGATTGAAGACTCAGGATCAAACTCAAGTGCTCAATATATTACAAATTGGGCTGCATGAAGAGTCTCCACATGAAGAGGCCCAAACAACCCATGACTGAATTATTTAATTCAGAAATTCGGAATTAATTAGGACCANGCCTTACACACTGGGCGTAATTGCTCATGGAATACTGCTTTTCCTGTATGATCCTACAGGTACTTAGTGGATGATGATGCTGGTGATCATGGACCTGCTGGTGATGGTGTTCTAATTGCACATGGAGTTCGAGTCTTAGTTTTTCTCTCATTGAGTTGTAATAAGCTCTCAAACTATAGCAGAGCAGTTATTTTATGTTGGGTCCAGATTATGTTATTTCTTTAAGTCTTCCGCACTTCATTGTTGGATCTTTTCATTAAATTAGTAAAGTCTTCCGCAAAAGAGTTTTATTTTATTTGACTAGTCAATATTGTCATGTTATTGGTCAAAGATTGTATCGACGTGACACTCCTTAATCCATATTTTGCCATCTGACAGGGTGTGGGTTTGGAGGTGTTACACGATTAGACTGATTATGTATCTTTGTGATAAAGCTGACATTAGGAACTCAACTAAACTCTTTCCATTATACACTGGTCTGATTACAAGCTCCATAAGAAAAGCAACTCTTTCTGGTCTGCTTGTGTACGAAGGAAATATAGGATATGTTAATTTGACAAAGTCATAGAAGGTTTAAACAAAGAACAATGATGACCTGGTAGAAGATAGGATAAAGTTAATTTGACAAAGTCATAGAAGGTGTCATCAATGACTTCCTAGAGCCAGACAGGATGCTGAAGTGACATGAGATTATTCATTAGTTTCTCTTTTTTTCGAAACCTTCAGTGATATATCAGAAAATGCACGACATTGGTGCATTTTGTGTAAACACAGAGCAAGGATGATGATTTCACTGAATCATGATTACAAATTCCAATATAAATTTGTATAAGCCCAATACTTAAATAAAACTTAGAAACACAAAAACCAAGCTTGGTAGAAAGCCTATATATACTTGAGAGAAATTTATGTATGATTTCTAGTTCTACCACAATGGGCATGCTTCACGACTTATAGAAAGATTTCACTGTTGTTTTAGTCCCTCTGGAATGTATTGCAGCCAGTCACAATCGGATAGAGATAAGGAATGAGAGATGTGACTTTCCATCTAACCAATTTGTCAAAGCTACCAACTTGTTGCAATGCACAATCATTAATCTCTTTATGGTGTTTAGATGCTCAACATCCCTCGGTAAATTTGCTAGCTCTTGGCACCCAAAAATCTCCAGTTCTTCAATAGTATCAAGACCCCGAAAGCCAACACACTTAGAGGATTCCAGTAGATGTTCACATAGGGAAATGGAAAGCTTTTTGAGACTTTTGTCAAACCATTTAGTGCACCACTTGAGCTGCACAATCCGTCATTGTTCAGCCACATAGTCAGCTCTGTAACAGATGGAAGTTCTATCTCCAGTAATGTCAGTTCCGGGCAATGAATGAATGTTAAGTCTATAAGGTAAGGGAAAATAGATCTTCATTTAACATCTATCCACCGCTCTAATTTAAGCATTTTAGAGATCACGAGCTTCAGCAACCCTCATAAGAGGTAATAGTCCAAGTGGCGGAAGTGTTTTGCAACCCTTCAGATTAAATAGTTTAACTCCTCTAGAGAATTAAGATTTGACATTTCTCCAATCATCCAGCTGGGAGACTGACTCTCTTGTATAGGAAGTTATCTCTAGTTTGATCAAATCTTTGTTACGTTGAAGTTTTTCAAGTACCTCTTGGATTTTTGCATTGTCTTTCTCTTCCTCGGCACTAATCCATTTCCGTTGCAATGACATGATTTTAGCACTATCTTGTTCATAAGGTTTGCAGTTGCAGCATCATCACCTCCAGATATCTTCTCTAAGTTCTCGAGGCACAATTCGCCTTGGAGTCTCCCAAAGGTGTGCAGTTCCGAGATGGTGTATTCATCATTTTCTCCCACAATGAATCTTGGCAAGTTATGTAGGTTAATTAAATGGGAAGACCACAAGGCATTTGAATCAATGATGGGTAACCCTTGATATTCAGACAATTTAGCTGCTTCATATTGCCAATGTTCTCAGGTATATGAATAAGATAATGACAACCAAAAATATCTAACTTTTGAAGGTTAACAAGCATAGTGATATCATCGTCCAACTTTCTTAGATATATACAATTCACTAACTTCAGAAACATCAAACTTTGAAGTTTACTAACAAATAAAGGAACAATTATGATCTTAGTTTCTGAAAGGTTGATGTACCTCAAATTAAGCAACTTTACTATTATATGAGGTAGTTTTTTTAATCACGGTACACTGTAATTTCAAAACACAAAGGTTTTTGAGGTTTGCAAGCAAATTAGGTGGGATCTTGAGAATTTTACACTAACAATCTAACTCAGCCATTTGGGATTCCCTGAGTAGACATAGACAAGCCGCCCCTCACCCCCACCCTTGGATAACTAGTGTAAATACTGCATATTTAATATAATAAGTTGGAGAAAAAATTTAAAACATTGGGTATTTATACACTTTGGCCCTCCTAAATTTCATCTTGGATACTATGAGTAGAATAAGTGTTTTCAGATTTTTCATGAAAATATCACTATTGGGAATGTTGATGTTTCAAAATCAACAAGCATTGACAAGTGAAGGTAATTTTGAGGATTTGTTCCAGTTGAAAAAAATTGTGGATCCATACCTGTTCTCATCATTTCATACGCCCATCTGCGTCAGTTAATTTGCGTGCGAGCTGATGCATCAAATAATGCATCTTATACCCCGCTTATCCTCTATTCAGCGAGTACTTCTTTGGCAAAGAAGCATTCATTCCATAGCTTAGCAAAAGGCGAGTTGTTCTGGTTGGGTTGCCTTTGCTAGATGATTACAGATGGAAGGTGGCGCAGGCAAACCAAATCTCGCTGAGTTCCTCCATGTCCTAAAGTGTGATCTTCTAGAAACAAACACAAAAGTTGAAACAATTTGATGCAAATTGTAACGCCCCCAAAAGATCACTATGTTACGTGGCAAAATGCACTCTTGAAGATGCTACACATCATACTTAATCTTGACTTCAAGATTGACACTAACATTGATCAACTAATTGTGAAATACATAACATAAATAAAACCATAAATCTTCATAATTCTTTTCATAAAACATAAATGTGAAATTATTACATGACATAAAGTCTCATATTCTCATATCACATAATAGTTTGTCCTCTTATTATAATTAGATAAAAGAGACTATATTGAATGACATCACACTATGGACCACTACTCATGTGCAAGCAGCATCATCACGAACACTTGTCGCCACTAGCACCAACAGTAACCGCACATCCTAGATCACTGACCTGCAGGATCCAAAACAGGGAGAAAAACAAATCCACCGTGAGCTATGAAGCGCAAATATGTAAGGCACAATAGAAAGATATTTTCATGATAAACAAAAGCATGAACATAACTACATCATCATAATTAAATATTATTATCCATAACATAAGGATAATCATATAACATCAATTATACTTTTCATATACTTTCTTTCGTACATCATATTTCATTTTAACATATTTTTCGTGCATGAGGGTAAGCTGTGACATTATCATAAGGTAGTCAAATATTTATTACACATTTGCCATCATTCATCATCATTGAATCCTTTCATCATATACCTTGCATTCATCATTAAACTTTCTCTACACTTAACATACATGTAAGATATAAACAATCATTCCTTAACATCTAATGCAATATACTCAATGCAACATTAAACCAAGTGGTTATCTTTTTATCCCATTAGTGACTTTGTGGTGACTTTGAGGGTTGCTTTGTTGTGACTTTGAATAGCTTATGAGTCTTTAGAGGCTTCGCCAATAGGTCAGTGGGGGTGAACAAGCCACGACTGGAAAGGATACTCGAGAAATCCATTTGTTGTAAGGCGGGGAGAAGGCCAGACAAGAAGAACTAGATAGCAGCTGATCTACCAGTCCCCTCATCATTAATTTTTGTAAAGATGGTTGACCCTTTATCTTGTCCACATATTAGTCCTTAAGATTGCAGAAGAATCTGACAACATCTACCATTAGAATATAAAGGGATTCGACATAAAATGAATATAGAAGACAACGGTCATGGCCAGTGATAGTTCTATTACGACCCGTGACTGTCTTATCACGACCCGTGAAGGCTCATCACGATCGTGACCGAACGGCCAACATCTCATTCATTAGGGTCACGACCGGTGGCAAACATATCACAGTCGTGACCAAACGGAGAGGTCTTCAGGTTGCATGGTCACGACCCGTGACAAGTATATCACGACCGTAATCGAACGGTGTTTTTCTTTCCCATATATACCATGGCCCGTGATGTAGTAGTCACGACCGTGACCGAATACATTACCCAATTCGACGTCACTGTTCGTGACTGAACTCTAACGATCTCGCGCCATGGCCTGTGATGGAATAATCACGGGCATGACTGAACAGTAAGTTTCCTGCACCTACTATCACGGACCGTGATCAATTAGTCATGATCGTGACTGAAGGGTGAAACTCCTACTCGCTAGCATCACGGCCCGTGACAATTTGGTCACGGCCGTGAGCGAAGATTAATGATCCTATTTTTCCTCTGTCACGGCCCGTGACATGCCAGTCACGGTCGTGAGCGAGGCTTCCAGGGTGAATTTCGCCCCTTTTCTTCTCTTGGATATTTTGGGGTTCTTTCTTATGGGCATATCATCATAAGGGGATTTGTAAAACTACATTTTCTACGGATTTTTACCATAAAATCACATTATATACATCTAACATTCATATCATATTCTATCTCGAATCAATCCACATCATATAGGGATAATAACATCTTTCTAGGGTATGAACATCTTAAATCCATCATGTATCATAGAACTCAGAGTTCAAGCAACATCATCATATAAAATCCTTCGTGCATCAAGAGAAAACCTAACATGCAATGATCTATCATGAAAAATCCATTCTAAAGAGATCTACCAAGTTACATACCTTGTTTGCAGGATTTTCTCCTGTTGTTCTTCGTGCCCTAGTTCTTCTTCCTCAATCTCTTAAATCTCTATCACGTTCTTTCCCTTCACGATCTCCTAAGGGCGTACAAGTTTAGGGGATAGAGAGAGGAAATCGCAATAGGGTTTTTAAGTTCTTTTAGATCTTACCTTTCTTCTTGATGAAGGAAAAGAGAAGAAGGAATTCTTGGCAGCTAGGGTTTTGGAGACAAAATACCAAAATGGTTGTCTGATTTTCTTAGGAGGTCTATTTATAGTATGACCCAACTAATCATATCTTATTTTTCTAATTATTTATTTTAGAAAAATTCTGATATTACACAAACCCCGTTGGAAGCCCTTCTTGACGATCAAGCAAAAGTGAAAAAGAAAAAGGAATCTCACGAAAATACGAATCAAGAAAATTAAAATATTGATCAATATGTGAACCTATGCATATGAATCAGTATCAAACCTCAAGCTCTGATACCAAGGGAATGATATGATCCCAGAACCCGCCATAGATGATGATATGAATTCGGAAGCTGCCAAATTTGGAGACGATACGAAATTAGAAGTTGCCAAATTTGAATCTGACATTATGGAACATGATGCCAAGGAAGAGACTCTTGATGATCAAGATGTTGCTGCTGAAGATGATAAAAAAATCTAGGCCATTGAATACTGGTCCCATAACAAGATTGCGGGCGAAACAAATTCAAGCTGCTGTGGAAAATTATCTTCAAACTGGATTGAAGACTCAGGATCAAACTCAAGTGCTCAATATATTACAAATTGGGCC